>JAUJYS010003135.1:0-13574 GCA_033995665.1 Melogona broelemanni | reverse complement strand
CCCTAATTTAGCCCTAATTATTGGCCAATTTTCAAGTCGAAATTCCAATTTGGGGGGGCTAACTTTACGGACATCAATAATCAGCCTAACCATTTGCAAATAGGATAGCATGGATGCCATGCACGAAGCTACGTTCGGGGGGAGCTTTTCGTGTCGCCCGTTATAAGCGCATACAGGGTGTCGCGGAAAATGCCCTCTCCTCGCCTGCATATGATGGATATGATGGATTGTATTGAAGGCGGTTCAAAGCAAAACTACGAAACAGTTAGTGTTTTTCAAATATGTTTTCGTATTTCATCACAAAGAAAGTCACACAAATAAACCGTAATCGATCGATCATTAAACGTAGGGCAGGCAGTCCATCAGTTCGATTCCCTGCGCGGGCTCTCGTTTAGTCGATCCCGGGGTACTGGCGAAAGAATTCCCCTCACATATTGTCACAGCGACACAAGGGATACATAATCTCACTACAATGATCAGGAATAAAAAATATTATTATATACTCGAGTATTAACGCAAAATTGGTCAATCATTCAAATAGTCGATTGTTTACTATAAAACTGTGATTCGATAATGTCATTGAAATGCCTGCTGTAAGAACGCATTTACTGGGTAATTTACTACGAGTGCATAGCTTACGTGTGCTTCGGGATATAGAGAAGTGAACGGCGAATAAAAAAAAAAGTGTGAGAACCACTTCTATAGCAGAGAATGCGTCGGCGAGCACCGTTTTCGTGTTGCAACGTGGCGCATCTGTTGCGAAGCATCTCCAATATAAAAAAGGATCATCGTCAGAAAACAACCTAATTCTCCAAAGGCGAGACTGGAGCACGGCGGACTTTCGCGATAACTCCTTTTTTCTAGAACCCCCCCTCCCTCCCTCTCCCATCCTCCTCTCCCCTTTACTTCCCTCGTCCGCCCGCAAGCTCCCGAACCCACCAACACCATCAAACCAGCTTCCAAACATTTTACAGTCTCTCTCTCCTGTCTCGGTCGTCTATACACAGAGAGAGGCGAGCTATCAAGTGTAAGAAATTGCGAAATTTGAATGATGGATTTTTTAACGAGTTTGAAGGGCGCGCCTTCGAATCCGTCGTACCGAACACACCACCAACCAGAAGTAGGCAATATTTGAAAAAGAATTTTCTTTTCAGCCTTGGGGATTTCGCGATACAATTTGCTGTACTATAACTTCTCCAGCACCCTCCCCTCCCTCTACGTACATGTACATACGAGCAAAAAAAACCATGTCTATACACGCAACTTGTAAAGACGACGGAGAATATAGATAGACAATTTTTTTTTTTTTTCAGCACAAAAAAAACATGTCATTTTTTATTTCCTCGCGCTTTTTTGCGAAATAGAAAAATATATAATCCGATTTTCGGTTTACCCCAATTCGTCGTCCCCCACAAACATTTTCGAGAATTCCAATCTAGGAAGTCGGAAAATCTATTACATTTTAATATTGACCACAAAATCTGTGCAGATGAATCGGCTGAAAACCAATACGATATTGAGGTTACAGAAAGTTCAAACAAAAAAATGATTTTTAAAATAACCTTTTGTTTTTCAAGCACTCTTTATTATTTTTTATTACTTTTCAGAAAGCGGGCAATATTTTATTTTTCAAACATTGTTTGACTTATACAAACTATGTTTGTATTTCTTTTAATTTTCAGAAAGCAGACGATCGTCAATATTTTGTGCCGAGCTTTTCGTGTTTTTTGTGCTTTTCGTCAATAGTTTGTGTGCCGTAATTTAGTTAACATGTTCAGCAATAAAGAACAATAACCACATAAATCAATAGAGCCTTTGTTATTCAGCAAAAATAACAAGCTCAAAATAATTCAATAACCTATTTTCTTCCAAGGATACTAAATTAAATATCTCAACTGAGATATTATTTTTTTAATAGTTTTCTTTCTTATTTTTTTAAGAGATTTCTCATGGCATCAATGTCCCTAATGGACGACCTAATAAAATAATTGCGAAATCGATGTTGACCTAGGTAGAGATCTTAAACGTGTGCCTGAAAAGGTAAATGCAAGGGCTCCAAGGTTTTATTTTCATTCCAATGGAAAGCAAGGCACAACATTTTTCGCGCCTGAAAAATACACGTATCGGTCGGGAATTAAGCCCACTATTGGTTTTAGAATCCACAATCAAAGAACAACGATAGATTATTAGATTTGTGTACAATGTTCGTGCTATCCCTATGCCACTTGCATTGACATACAGCCTTTTGGTTTAATTATATTGCAAACATAGAGTATATTTATGACTACAAATTTTTACCAAATTTGATATAAGCGTTCCTAGTGACGACAACAGAAGCAAAAAATTCGTGGGCATCGGCCAACGCCTGATACGTGAATCAAACATTTGATTTTCCCAAAATGACATCGATACATTCGATGATATTCGACCGGAACATTGGTAAAATGACTAATTCAGGTCGATCGAGGTCGATACTATTCACATTCGGAATGTCCGTGAGTATTTTTTCGGACGACCTTTTTTACGCACAAAGTATAGCCAATCGGCGACCGAGTCAGGTCAGGCAAGCAATCGCTCGAAGTGCACGGGGGAGCAGGATGGAGGAGGATTAATTCCGTGACAATCCGCAAACAACGCTTACATCAGCGCTCAGTGGTGTCCGCACATAATCTTAAGTCGCAAAAATCGTTACTCTTTGCCAAGACCAATTATTCCCGACGGGGGAGGCCGGGGGTGGAGAGAGGAGAGTGAGAGGAGGGAAGCGTCGGGATGGCGTCGCCGGCCGTTTCGTTTTTGGGGTTAAGGCGGTATCACGGCTCATCAGAGCCGGGAGGGGAAATGGTATAAAATCAGCGCCGTGTCTATATGCATCGCGACGTGCCAAAATCGACAGAGCTCTTTTCGAAATATCTAATCTAACTGCTGCTGCTCTGAATCCAGTGCCCACTTCGGGAAGGGAAGGAAAAACAACGTGGGCAATTGCCCAGGGGTATACAGGAGTACGAGAGGGTCGTAATTGAAATGTGACTTACTTTTTTTACATTATCTTTAAAATGCCAACACACTATGTAAAAATATATTTGCCAATAATTCATTAAACTTACCTTACTTGAGCTGTACGCTGAACATCCGATCTGACAGAGGTGAGCGTGCACGCTTGCTGACCAGCGGATCTGGGTTCGATTCCCGGTGCAACCGATCGTTGGATTGACTCGTGGTACTGCGCGAGGGACGACAATGGCAAACCACCTCGGTATTCTGCCAAGAAACTACAGGGGGCGTCTTCTCCTTGAAGTCACTAGGTGTCGGGGGATCGAGGGTCGGGGTCCAGTGACGACGCGACAAACTAACTTGCGCTGTACTACTTGAGCTTCAACGTACTGCAGACGACTTTAAAAAAACAAAACACAATGTATAAATTATAATGTATCTCTTGCTTGCCCACACTTTATTATTAGGGATTTTTAGGGATTATCAAAAGTTGTTTTTCCTCAATCAATGACCTAAAATGGATTCTCTACGCCCCCAAATTTCATGATCCCTTTTTAACAAATAATTACAGTTCGTTTTACATCTCTTTTCGCTAATTTCCAATTAGGCGTCATAGACGCCTAACGAGAAGTATTATTAACGACACACTCACACAAGGAATAAATGCACACATATGAATAAAACACATGGGGCGTAATTTAATTCGCCGCCCAGGGTGACGTTAGGCCGACACACATGACATCAGTGTGTAACGAGGTTCCCGCCAGCGCATCATGGGTGTAGGCGGAAATGCCAGTGTCTTCGGCGTTTTTATTAGCCGTTATAGAAATCATTGGCGAAAAATCATCACTTTTTCTGGCCCCTTTTTTTTTTCTCCGCCGGCCGTAATGTCCCGACGAAATTACGCCTTTCGCCACTGCCACCGCCACCATCGCTTTGGGTTTTTCGGTCCGCGCTCCAGCTACACTCCTCGGGAAGGCTAATGGAGCAGTAAATCCTTCGGCTAAGTACACACGGGGAAGAACAGGAATTGCAACCCCCTCCCCCCAGCATAGTCTCTCTCCGATGCAGCCTGCTTTATCGTCGCCGTCGAAATTTTGGGCGTTTTGTTCGGCAAATCACACTGGTTGACTGAGCCCACCACCCCCCCAAATATACAAATTTCCTTAATGACAACTCTAGGAATTGTTTTGTTAGATATCTTACCGTTTATTAACATATACTTTTTTTTACATTTTATTATTTATTATTGTACGACCCGTCTGGCCCAGTCGGTATTGCGACCGACTGCGGTGCGAGCGGTTGCGGGTTCGATTCCCGGCGCAGGCTCTCGTTTATTCGAACCTGGGGTACTGTTGAAAATGTGCCACTAGCATGTTGACACAGTAACACGAGGAGCACAGGAATGATCAGGAATAAAAAAAATTATCTCGAAAATTTAACTCAAAATTTATGCAACTTGCCTGAATTGTGTGATTTTTATATTATTTATCGAACCAAAATCTTATAAGACTAAACATTGTGTATCTTCACATATTGCCTAAGCAACACAAGTGGTACATAATTTCATGCAGTGATATTCACTATAATGAGGAGAATTTCCTCACTTAAAAAACCAAATTTTAAGCAATACCTTCTGGCACCAGCAAGCGTCGTCACCTGTCGTTTAATGATTATATCGTTTCAGCAGATCAGTCTCTATCCCTTATTACGGTACTGTTTAAGATGACACAAGTTAATCATCGGTTTCGTAATTAACGTTATTTTCAATCTTCTTTTGTTTGATCGTTTTTAGGCCTAATAAAGTTTCTATACACTTACCTAAGTTCGACGGTCGTCTCGTTTTAGTCACGCAATCCGTTTGATTAATTATTTATAACTACTACTCAACTAAAGGCAGCTAAGATACGAGAACTCACTCGTAATAACTTGTATTAACGAAGAACCAGACAATAGTAGTTTGCCAAGGAAACATTTCTCACAATCAACGTCGTAGAGATTCTAATTCATTCCTTTATGCAGACGAAAAAATGGTACTTCTCAACTTCCCGCCGTCTATCGGCAATTCATTACAACTCAACTCAAACTCTGACACAAGGGTCATTCTCAAAATACACCATATACCTTGCCGCTGACAGACAAACGAGTGCATGCAAGTTTTTTTTTAATTGTCAGGTAGGGCGAATTTTGCTAGTCCTCCAAACGGCACATCGTTAGATTTAAAGGAGCACGACCTTCATATTTAGATAATTTCTTTGAATTTGAATTTTTTTTAATCATTTCTGTGAAATCGTTAATAAATATCTCTGACAGCATGTTTCTTTAGGCAAGTGAAAATCGACAGAATTAATTGGTCTACGGCTTATTTTTATTTTTTTGTATTGACAATAAATGATCGTCATCACTGAAGTGAATGTTCCTACAGAATATTTTGTATCTCTCTAATCGTTTAAGTACATGTAATTGTGGATGAGCCAGGAATCGAATCCAGAAGCTCTTCACACATGGCGGATGATCTACAACTGAGCTACGACGACCGTACAATTCCCGGCGCGGGCCTTCGTTTATTCGAGGTACTAGTGAAAATATGCCCTTCAGACATGGTGAGATTCACTTCAGCGATAGGGGAAAAAGTCATTTTGCTGGGTGAAATCCCCATCTTGTGTGTTGGGTGAGCCCTCTTAACGCAGCTGAGTAAACCGACCATGGAATTTAAAGAGCCGCTTACTTACGGATAACTTGAGCAAGCAGGTTTTGCAGTCTATGGGCACAAAATCGTACTTAACCGTTTCCTCCAATCCAGTCACACCCGATCCTTCGGACAGTCGATCGCAGCGGACTTCTTCGCCCAATCTTTGCTGTTAAAACGTGAACGAGAGATCGAGTGGGTTCCCTCTAATTTCCAACTAGGTCTTTTCGCCATCAGCTGGGAGAGGGGAGCGGGTTGTTCTAGTTAGGACAACATAATGGAGAACTTTCGCCAAGATTGGGTTCGTCAGCCAATCAAAAAATGAACAGACGACGTCGGATCATAAAGCCTGGGCCGACCGAGGACTGAAGGAATCGACGCGCGCAAACATTTATCTAAATGAGCTGAGAGAACGGGAACAAACTCAAAGTACTCTATCCGTGAAGCACTCAATCAGGAGCTATCTCACTCGAACAATTTGAAGCACCAAACTATGGACTCTGTGCTAGACATTTATTTGCTCCCGTTGACATTTCAGAGATGGCTCGTAGTAGCAATAGTGAATCGATGTTCGGAGAATGGATGATCGGATCGATAATCGGTAGTCACTCGTATTTTAACTTTCCCTCATTAAGTGTTCGCACCACCCACTTGCTCGACGACGAATGCCATATGTCATCGACGCCATATGTCAACGACGAAATGCGTGTCATCCAGTGATACAGCACATTGTCCATTGAAGAAATGTTAAAAGCATGGCTTGGAGCCTTCAGCGTAGCTATAAGGCACGATGTGCTGCTGTAAGAACAGTTTATAAGGGGCAGCACGGGGTATTTGTTTGAATCAGGGGGGCGTTGCATGCTAACTAGGTGAGAGGCAACATCCACCTGAATTATATACCAAATTTCCCAGTCCTGTGGTATTAAATGTCTCGAGATAATCCAATAATTTATGTGTACAAACAACGGTTTTCATTACATTGGATACTCATCCAACGGAAATTCAAAAGATGTCGGCAGTCAGATAACTGTGCCATTAGTCCTTTGGCGTTTCTTGTACGAACTTTTCAGTAGTGAAAGAACAGTAATTGTTCTAGGCTAGAGAAAGAAGTCCTATCACAAATTTCGTGTCGCTTAAAAAAGAGCAAATGACATTTGTAGAGCTTGTTAAGTTCATAAAACACTTTTGAAAACTGTTTTTAAAATTGTTAAACTATCATGTTTGTAAAAAGGTATACTCAAAAAGCATATTCTCCAATTTACATGTATGTGATATTAACAAAACCACTAAGAAAAAAAATGAATTTTAAAAACAAAATTCATCTTTCTTTTCGCAATTACTTCAGAAATTTAGCAATTAAACAAATTAAGTTTTTTTCAGAAATGCGGTTACAAAAAGTATGTAAAATTTGTGGAGCAAGTAATGTTAATATTAATAAATTCGTTAGGAAAAAAGATTGCAATATTGTGCAGACGCTATCAAAGGCTTCCACTGAGTGGCATTATTGATAAAAGGAAATGGCCCCTCGACAAAACTGTTGGTCTCTATTTGCGATTTGAACGGGAAAAATAAACTTTCGATAATAAGAGTTCGCTCGTTACATAAAAAATGAAAACGTTATAAGTCGTTATGTGCTTTTAAAAAGTTAGCGAAATCTATTGTGGCTTTAAAATGCGAGCGGTATATTAATTAAAAAAATAGAAATTGCAATGCCATTTGTTGAGAAAAAAATCAAAGCAATTTTTATGGAACCAGTCAAAGATTCGCTGTTACAAATCAAGTTAATGGACTGTGCAAGAATGAAATTTCGGCTTTTTTCGGAACAACTATTATTGCATTAAAATAACTTTGAGCGAAACTTTGTAACAGCCGTTACGTCGCACAGAGTCATCCCTCTGACCAAACATACACGTACACACCGTCATGTGAAAGTAACTTCAAAGTTAGAAAGTGACAAATTATACCACCTTGTCAATTGCTCAATATTTCTCAAAATCTGCTCAAAAATTGCTTCCCAGTCATTTAATTGACACATTTTAAAATACAGTACTAGACCTCATTAATGCAACATTTACATTTTTTACATTGCATTTTGAATGAGAAATGTAAACGTTGATCCATTTCTGTCAAACGGTGTTATTGGTCATGAGTCATAGTCGCCTCACCAGCAGCCTCTCTTCCCCTAGAAGGGATTTGTTGAACCACAATCCCGCGAATCTTTTTTATCACTCGGAGCGCAATCACCACGCGCAGTAGCGGCTTTTTTTTCACACCCCTAGCGGTCATGTGATCAACATTGGCTCACTGTGGTTCCCTCTCGATGGGGCAGCATCGTAGAGTTCCCCTCCCTCCGCTATCACAAACGAGTTCCAATGACCGTCGATCACAACAGTTACAAACAGGACTGCACCCTCTTATACAAACGGGGGCACCCTCAAATACGAGCAAGCATGACGTCACCGCAGGCGTTTTGCTCCCGACTTGTGCTTTTTTCAATGGCTTTATTCTCATTTTTAATCTCGTTCCCCTTTAAAACGGTTTTTTCTAATAAACTATAAACGTAACATTACTGCGCTTTATGACTACATTTCCATTTTTTTAAAGATATCTTCTGTTTGAGTGCTAAATTATTTTTGTAAAAATGCATTTGGCTCGTACAAAAAGTGTACCCTAAGAGCTTTTAACAATGGCTCGATTTCAATTTTTAATCTTGTTCCCCTTTTCGACCAATTTTTGGAATAATGACAATTGATATTATCTTTTTCATAGCACATGATAACAACTACGGATATACATGTCTACTGTATATACCATAAAATCTAAACCTAACAAAAAAAAAAATGTGCACAACTATGTAAAAAAGATTTCTTCCATCATGGATCGGTTTTTCGTTAGATGTCGCAGTCGGGTGAAATTTTATTTTGCCGTCAGATGAGCGTAGCAAAAAAAAAGGTAATGACACACAGCTTATTCCTTTTAAAGCCACTGCAAATAGATAAACCAATAAATGGTAAATATATCAAATAACCAACTAGGAGTTCTCGGTGGTATTGTGGATAGCGTTCTCGCCTACTATTCAGTTAGTCGCGGGATCGATTCTCGGTTTGTCTTAAAAATTCGTACTTTCCTTTTGAATGAATGGAAGTGAAATCGTAAAACTCGCGCCAGTACGTTGTCAAGGACACGCCTCTGGCATGGGAAGGCATCTGGAGGCAAAAAATATTAAGCCTAGCCTAGGCGAAATTACAGATCACGTTGGTAAACAAAATAAATCGCAGTAATCGTTACCGGTAAGTGAAACGATTGGTAATCGTTTGGAAAAATGCGTTGGCAAATTACAGTACAAAACCATATATTGAAAACTATGCACCCAGCGTTTCTGACTACAATTCTCTCTTTGTGTAAAACATTATGTTGCCATTAAACAAACGTCATTGTCACTAAAATAGGATGATTGCTTTTATAAAGGTTGCATATCGCAGTGCGTTGGGTAAACGTACAGTACACGAAGGCTATAAAAACATACACAAAAGACCATAAGGGTAGCCATTACTGTTAATCGTTTCGTCGGTGAGCGATGTGAGATGGCCATGTAACCCGTGGAGAAACTAATTATGCTTTTTGGAGTTACACTCTGTTCCGAGTGCGTCGAGACCAGTCATCTAGAAGAGCTACAGATCCGGAATCTGCGGTCTCGAATAATGGCGCGCTGCGTGCGGTCGCCACTATGATAAAGATGCTGCCTCCGTTATATCCTCCTGAGGCCACCAGAGTCTGTATGGAGGTAGACTTACCACGAATTTCGTACGTTTGTATGCGGGTAGATAGTCCAGACCTATTGAAAGGGTCGGGACCTGGTAGGGTACGGCTCTATTGGATCAAATAAAAATATTATAAAGGTAGACAAAACATTCTGTCGTGAACCGGTAATTTTGCTTTTTTTTTCCCTTTTAAGCAGTCCAGCTCACTTGTCAAACAAAGGACGTAAGAATCGCCATACATTAATTAGTATGACGATTCAGTAATGATTTGACAATACATTATTAAAGATCACTGTGCTAAACGCTCTCTTCAGAAAATATAGTCTCAAAGCTCAAGCATACCTCCCAGCATAAACAAAATCCAAAAAATGCACGAACTTAAAAGTCTCAATCATGATTTCGAAGTCCTGTAGCACTAGTTCGTTTAATATTAACAGTTTTTGAGCAAACCTTTTTTCACATTTTTCTCAATTAAGGTTCATTCGCTAAAGAATTGCCGTTCACTAGGGTTGTGTGATTACATACTGTTTAGTGGCGCAACAGTAACCAGTACTCCCAAGTAGAATTAATAAGAGTCCGCGTTGTAAAAAAATAGAACCCGTAACCTTGGGGGTGCCACGACAACAAACTGAGTTACGCAATACCTTTTCAAGACGTACCGCCAATTTTACTATTTATCCCTTTAACCGGCTAATTGTAATTACAATTTCAGATTTATTTTATTTTTATTTTTTATTGTTAAATAATAATTTTTTTATTGTTTAACGTTGCATATGCCTCTTAAGACGAGCCCTAGACACTGTCGATGCAAAACTATTATCGAGTGAATCCCTTTTATAGGGGCAGAGGTAGACAAAGCATACCCGGTAATGGGATTTCTGATTCGTATACCATTTTTTTGTTCTAGCAAGGGACTAACTTTCCCAGAACAAGTTTTCTTTTGGTCCCGAGAGGAGGAGGATGAGGAGGAGGAGTGGAAGACAACAAATGGAAAATAAAAATAAAACGTTCGACCAATTGAATGCACTAATACGCCGTCGGTTCAAAACGTCTGCTCCGTTGCAGCGAAAATATTATTATGCTGAGGCAGCACACATATGGTTTCCCTCCGATTGCCTTTCCTCCCCCTTTACCCCTCTCCCCAAACCACCCGAGTGTGACAAAGACGATGGCGGAGCTCCCTCATCATCCCCGTAGCAAAAAAAGCTAGTTTAATAGGAAGACCATAAAAAGGAGGATGACTAATATCGCGATACCATTTGCAACTCAGCATGACTGTTCAGAACGAATGGTGGATATGGCTGCGCCATAACCATCCGTATTGTGGGATTGTCTCGGAACGATTGCCCATAACTGGAGCGAGGGAAGGGGAGAACCAGAAAATTAATATTTTTATAGGAAAGATATTGTTCATTTTTTGCGTGCAAACCAAAACCCGTCAATTGATTCTAACCAAAAAATACTGTTCTAAGACCAGATTATAAGGAATTGACCGTGCACAAATTGTATTTTTCATATCTTTTAACTTCAGTTTTATTTCAGTTTGCTTACAAATACATTTGTGGCAAAGCGTAAAACAAAAAATTGCTAGTTTTCTAACCCTAAGCGAAAAAATACCGTACAACCTATTGGTTCAGACATTACTTAATTTTCTTTCTACTTAAATTGTACTTTCCGTGGCTGCAGCAAACCTTGTCTTAGGTCAACAAACAGAATCTAGGACGCGTAATTATCGAATTTTAATAACTTGGATATGATTTTATCCTTTTGTGTTTAATTTCACCATCTCGTTCGTCAGCATTCGTTAGGTTTGTAGTTTGTACGTCTCGAAATTTTCTTTCTGAGTTCTCAACTGCACATACCGTGGATTTATCTAAAATGAATATTTTATCGTGCTAGGATTACGTAAAATTATCCTTTTTAAACGATTGTTCATCGATATTACCTGATAAATGAAGATTTGTCAGTATATTTTAATATAATTTTAATAATGCTAACAACCACTAGCCGATTGAGCATTGTGGTATGCCACGTATTTGCCAGTAACCTTCGGAATCAAAAAAGGGAGAGCCCGTGCTTGGAATTGAATCCGGGTATCACCGAAACACAAGCGGTTGCTCTACCGTCTGACATACAACGACCGCATAAGTACAGATATTCTGTAATTAAAAGAAGGTGCAGTAATCCTGTTGTGATCAGCACTACGGTGATATAAGAAAAAAATGATCTTAAGATCCGTTGATTCCATTTGAAATCCATTGAAAATAGGCAAAGGTTCATATAAGCGGATCAAATTACAAGAAAACAAAACATAACTAATTTATGCAAGATCAGAAAACCACTATCAGACATGCATCATTTACCCAGAAACGCTACGGATATGGAAATGAACCACCATTGCGTTTTCCATGGTTGTGAATGTGCCAGCCGCTTAGTGGCCCCTGAATTTTAAAAAGCGAGCAAACTGGCATAGCACCCGGGTAGTTAATGTTTGCCTGCACTTAACTACCCACTCTCCCCTCAATGCTTGACGATTCCGCGACAAGAGGCGGTGTGTTTTTCTCAGCGAGGTCTAACCGAATCGCTTCTTACATCCACATGAGTGGTGGACCTTTCGTGAGGACAGTGACTGGTAGGAAAATGGCTAGCAAGAAATTGAATACGAGCCACGCAGCATGCACGGAGATAGTGATACGAGCCGCTATGCTCGTACTGTACTGCTAGTTCGACTGGAAAACGCGATCAGTGTCCACTTCTCGCCGAGCAGTCAATAATATCTAAAGTGGCATGCAGATTGGGCGGGATGGATATACAATGTCATCTGGAGACCCCGAGCCTGACATGAGACGGCTATCCAAGTACAAGGAACAATTATACCTGTATACCCAAACATTGATGCTAAGTTTGTCAACGGACTTGTTTGTACCCATATTATGGCTCGATTTTTATTCTTCTGTTTTACACTTTAATCCCCAGGATCGAATAAACGAAAGCCGGCTAGATTATTCGTACGCGAACTTACGCATTACCGGCTCATAAAATTATAACTATTACATGCATTTTTAAACTATTCTTATAATATGTACGGCTTGGTTATTGTGCTTTTATCCTGCTGTAGGTGGAAAAGCTATTTTTATGTATTCTGCAGATTTATACTATATATTCCCAGAATTATCCCTATTAGACAATCTCATTAATAAAACCTATTAGACATTTTTTTCTGTTTTAATCTTAACATAGACAATCTACTGTTTTAATTCTAACATAGATAATTTTCTAAATAAAGACTGTAATCGTAATAAAGAAAGACAATGCACAAAATTAATTTTAACAAAGGAAATTCTCAATATGAAACTTATGGCTTATCACTGCAACGTTATTGTCTAAACTATCGTTTAAAGATAAAGTAGTATTTTCATAAATTTTCAATATTTTTTTATTTTTTTAATTTTTATTATTCCGGATCACTGTAGTGAATAGCACTACAGGAGGTTATTGTACCCCTCGTGTCGCTGTGAATAAATAAAATATTCTTTATTTAATCAAATAACTTTGACGAGGGATTTTTTCTTTCAATTTCAACGTCGAATTAAAAACAATCTTTGCTGAAGTTATCCCATTAAACGGTAAATATTAAAAAATTATAAAAACACGTAGTTTTACACAGAACAAACGGCTACTTTTGTCTTTAGACGATTTTTTAAAAATGTTTAACAAACAACACATGGCGGATGCTCTTCCACTGAGCTACAGCCACCGCACTTGATGTTATTCAGTATGACATTGTTGTGTCCCTCACATATTGCCACATCAATACGAGGGGCACAGAATTTCGTTTAGTGTAATCAGTTATTCCATTTCAACCATTTCAATGATCAATCATTGAAATGGTTCAAAAAAGAGCTGCTAGATTCGTTAGCAGTAGATTTGGTCGAACAGACAGTGTGACAGATATGCTATCAAAATTGGGGTGGGAACGGTAGAAAAGATATTAATATTGGGCTGTTGGTTCGCATCCTGAGGGGAGATTGTGATGTCAATGTTGGGAAAATTGTAAGTCCGGCAGTAACAAGGGTTAGAAGAACGGGTCACACCAGAATGGTGAATGTGCCACTATGTAAGTTTGACCCCTA
>JAUJYS010003134.1:0-13574 GCA_033995665.1 Melogona broelemanni | reverse complement strand
TGGTACTGGAATGTGTCCCTCATATATTGCCATAGCGACACGAGGGGTACAATAACATCATGTAGTGATCACCCAGTAATCAAGAATAATAATAATGAATAATTTAAAAAAATTGGTCAAATATATTTTCATATTTTCGATTGTTTAGGGACATGCCTGCGGTCATTTATGTCTTTCTAAGTTTTTTTAGAAGTCAAAGATGATTGCTAGATTGAAACTTTGCTCTTTTTTTGTCTTTTTATCAATATTCATTCATACATCTGAAGCGATAAGAAAAAATATGAAATAATTTGCGAAGAAAAAATTCACGTAAACTGTGCCCGGTAAGAAAAAATGTAATTTGTTAGTAGAACAAATATATAATATATTGTTAATTTCGAAGCAATATGCTATCCGCTTTCTCAAACATGACTTTGGCATGATATTGTGCTTAGCTTAAAGGAAGAGGGAGCGATTTCTATTGGTCGTCAGCTACCAACAAATGGTGGCTCGTTACCCAACGTCACGTGATATTTCAATGACGTCACCAGCTACAACGTCTATCTAATAGTGCAGACGTAGTTACTCTTAAAAATTGAATGAAGAGAATGCGAAATTACTTTGGCTCGAGAGAGATAGAGGGAGAAAACCCGCAAGCATTTTTCGGCATTCCGCATTCACGCGGCATTGTCGAGTCAGCAAACGGTGGTGGAAAAAAGTGAGAGCGGCTTTTTGGAGAGCGAGAGTGAGCGTGTTCGTTCTTTCCAGTCGCGCGTAAGTTGAGACTGCTCCTCTGGGCATGACGGGGCGCTCAGCGTCTTGTGCGCAGATGCGAAAGTAGCGAAATTCTTTTGTGACTGCTGTGGCTAGTTCCGGTATTGAGATCACACATTGTCGAGCCAAACAGTGAAGTCATCTCTCCATTCCATTACACTGCAAGTAGAGACGACTTAAAATATTGCGTCACCATTGTCGAAATTGTGTCGTCACCTGTTGTTGGCAAATGGTTCGCTATTTTCTTTACAAATTTGTTATGAAGTTTTTTTTCCGCCATCGGACATCATTACTTTTTCACACCTAACAATTCCTAATATTCTGCATTAAAACGTCTCGATTTAACGCAATTTATCTTCAATTAAAATTCAACCGATTGCATCGAATAATTATAAATGGATCATACAGGTACCAATGGATAATACAGACATATTTTGTGATTCATTTGGGAATGTGACCATTTGTTCACAGCGCGTCTAGTAATGGTAAATTGTAACAGTTTTTCACATTTGTAGTTCAAAACGTCAACGTATTTCTTTCGATTGAATCAATGGAAAATTATTAGTTAAATAAATTGCTGTTAAAATGTATACTTTTCAGTCGCTTCGAATGTCTTGCAAAAATGGCATAACCAGTCGGCTCGACTTCTAATAAATTCAGAAATATTTTTTGTCAAGTTGTCTTGATGTATTTTTTTTTTTATTTCTCTTCCTGAATTATTTTTTTACTGCTTTCCAGAAGTGTTTTTCTGTAGTGTATTCTGAAATATTTCTTCGATTTCAACATATTTCCAAGACAATGTCATTTAGCGTCAAGTTCCTATAACCACTAAAGCACTCATAATTTATTGTTTCGCTTTCCCCGTATTCATCAAGAGCACGATAAGGAAATAACATTCTGGTTTTCCTGGAGAGCCAATCCAGAAGAAGGTTTGAAGTTCGTTCACATTGACATTCCCGATTTCTTTTTTTTCCGGAACCGCAGTTAATCGGCTCTGCTAAAGTGGGGAAATCCTACCAGCTCCATCATCAAACTTGGCACTCTACAACTTTTTAAAAAACCACTATATACAGCGGTTTTCATCCACACCTTAAATGCCATTTTTGGAACACGAGGTATTAAGGCATTCCATGACGACGCAAAGTTCCCAGCTTAGAATTCATTCGTATCTTAGTTGATGTTTGCTTGATTGAAGTTTTACTTCTGTAACTGTAACTCTACTTCCATGATCGTTTCTATAATAAAAACAGTTCCATTTTTTATCATATTATATTTTTACTTTTGAAGTATATAAAAAAAAATATGTGAATGTAAATTATATCAAGACGCTGGACCAGCGGGAATGACGATGAACGAGATCACAACACAATGTGAAATGACGAACGCACAACGCTGTAGATAAACATAAATATAACGTGTTCAATTGCATGTAGACAGAAATGTATAACTTTGTGAGTTGACGCCGTGGGTGAATTATGCTTCGGTTTACATGTTTACATTCACATGTTTTTATATATTTCAATTTTAACTTCCGATGAACATTCGTAGCTGTTTTATTTTATAATTTTACTTTTTAATTTAAAAAATCTAAACTGGTTTTAACTCCCGCGCATACAGAACTTTATTTATACGAGTACTAGTATTGTTTAAATTCGTTTGCAACGAATCTGCGCCTTCATTTTGTCTTCATTTGTAAATTGAGCTGAATTCATCATTTGTAAATTCACAGTGGTTTCACTTATCCTGTTTCAGTAACTCAACTGTTGCCAAAACGTTAAGAACTTCTGGGCCACACCGTTCGAGCAGCGCAGTCTGAGTCACTGACTTGGATCGTGGTCGGGTGCAAGATTACGCGCGTACATCGCCGGTATCGCCACCACCGCCACCAGAGGGCGCAAGCCTATGAATTGACGGCCAACAACAGCTTCCCTTGGCGTCTGGCTGCTGCATAAGCGTGTACACAACAAAACGCGCGCGCGCTACTTGCTCACTCTCTCTCTCACTGCCTCTCTCCGCTAAAGGAAAAAGGAACGCGCAAACTTTCTCCTGATAACTTTCTCTCCGATTCACTGCCCTTCGTGATCTCGAGTTGATCTGCAGCATCCCCCCGAGTGAATGCAACATTCATACACACACACGCCTGCGAGGGTGTAGTAATAGAGCTGCGGCGGCACCCATAGACAAGTTCTAGCTCTCCTCTCGGCATCTTTGGCATCGTGTTACCCAAGCAAATTGCGAGTCTCGGTCGAAAGCTTTCCTCCTGTTCCGTCCAACCGCGGCCAATTTGTAACGCCACACGCGCTTAACAAACTCAACGAAGAATTGAATTTTTTCACTTCGTCGATCGGTCTTCCATATCATCCGTGGACAATTTTGTGACAATTCTTTTTTTGTGCCAATTATTTTCCTATAATATTTGATGTCCTAAATATTATACTGAGGCGGTGCGCGTTGACTTGATCTTCAGTATACTTCGAAGCTGCTTCAGCGATCGTCTGGACAAAAAATTCCGAAGCATTTCTGTGTCATAACGGTGTTAAACGAGTGCACCATCAAAACTTAATCTCTTGACACTTCGATTTTGCCAGGGATTGGTTAGAGAGATCATTTTCTGGACTTGCAACGGAAGAAGAAATAACAGAAAATAAGGATTACACATTTTTTTTCGAACTCCTTCACACCGTTCGCCGTCAATCTATTTTTCAAGGTAAGAAATTAATTTTATTAATGTCAAACAAACACTTCCCACTTTCTTTCTATATATTTCTCGTTTCCTACGTCGTTAGTTACGAGATCTTTTGTCTGTCATACTTGATGATACTACATGAGGAGAAAATGTAAATGAGGCGTTTTTATATACGTGATTGAAACCGTTCTGCGCTCAACAATTTCGTTTCCAGAACGACAGAAAATGAACCAGTTTCTGTCTTCATTTTTTTTTTCGCTCTCTAAACGCAAGTGTGTCAACGTGTTTAGGTTAAGCATGAAAATAAAATTAACTTGTAAATTGTCTATTTCGGTTTGTAAACTCGAAGTAAATCGCAGTTTTCAAACAACATGGAAGATATTTCTTCTCTTAAAAACTATATTTTTTAATGCCAGTGTTTAGTGTTTATCCAATTAATGTAACAAAAGAATAAGAATTTGGTCGTTTTTTCCGGTGCCTATCTCGGGTTTGTCGTTTCTCGTCTTACTTTATTTATAACCTGATATAGGCCTTATTACAAATGTATCTAGAATGCTATAGCCAGTTATTGCCGAATGCTGTATTTTCAACGTTTAGTTAAATAAAAAAAAAAACGATCGGGCGTGGTACCTGATTGGTGGACTGAAAAGCGTATCAGCTGTGCATTTCGCGTGTTCCGTCTCATGCTCGTTGATCTCCGGAGTAAATTAGAAATCAGTGTTACTGAAACCTATTTATCTTCTTTTTTTTTTTTTTGAAAACTCGTCCAATTACTTAGTCGACACGCATTTCATGTCTCTTTCTTTCTCGTGGTGGTCCATGCTTCATTCGTAGAAAGGTGACCTCTCATAATCTGCAAATGCTCTAATGAAATACGTGCTACCTTTGGCAATGTATTATGTAAGCATTTTTTTTATTTCATTCTAAGATATAGGTCTGTTTTTCTCATAGCCAAAAAAATAGAATGTATATCAAAAAGTAAATTATAAACCTTGACATTAAAATAGCCTACATCGCAAATGGGTTTTTTTTATCCCACTAACGCTGATCTCAGAACGCAAATAGTGGTGAATGTAAATAAGGGTGAAATGTGAATTAATTATTTGCTTCTAGGAAAATTAATTTTTCCTGTGTTTTAATATTAATTAGAAAAATGCAATTATTTTTAGATTTTTTCCACGCAGTGTTTTTTATTTGGCCCTGATTTCAGTCATTCTTAAATAACCGAATATTAACATCTTTCGGTAAAATGATTTTTTTTCATTTTTTCCCCTTAACAATTGCACTTTAATGAGTGCTATCCGCGTTGTGCGTCTTGTGAAATGTATGTAAAAATTGGAACCAAATATTTGTTTGAACAACTAACAGTCAAAATAGAGCAAATTGGGTTGAATTAAAAAGAGAAATGTGTATTATAATTATAATTTTTAAAGATTTCAAAATTATAAAACATTAAAAAGTGACGAAAAACATAGTAGTTACAACAATTTTATGCATATATGGTACAAAATTGATTATATACTTTTCTACTACTATGCAACCGAACAAGATGTACAAGTAGTTAAAGTTCTGAACTGCACTCGGGAATATTTCATGCTGAATGGATTGAACGCCAATCAGACAACTACAATTTTGATGAGCTTGAAATCGAGGAAATGATTTTTTTTTACAATTGATTTTTTTATTAACTCGAAAAAAATTAAAATCGAGCAATTTAAATTTCA
The DNA here is from genome assembly GCA_033995665.1 of Melogona broelemanni. NCBI lineage: Eukaryota > Metazoa > Arthropoda > Diplopoda > Chordeumatida > Chordeumatidae > Melogona > Melogona broelemanni. The sequence goes on along the minus strand of JAUJYS010003134.1, from coordinate 8,411 downwards.
AACCATTGCAGAACAGTTGAAATTTTAAGTAATGTGATTGATGAAAAGATTTTGAGACTGGTTAAAAGATAGAACGCTTTAAGAATAATTTGTACTTGCTAACAAAAAGTGCATTGTGGCAATTTTGCTTCTTGTCTGGAATTTGTTGAAACATTATAGAACGTCGGTGAAATATTTCTTCCTCTGGTATACAGTAGACGGTAATGCCGGACAAATCGCATATAAAAAAATGGAAGGCTGTTCCTCGATCGACCTTGACTCGATCAAACGCTTTTAATAAGTGACGCTCTCCCTTGTCTATCGTGTCTGAACGTAACTTTGTCCTTGGCTTTGCCGGCAAACGTATCCTTCGATTAGGCGCGTCGAAGAAGAATAAAAAAAATACACCTCCGCCATCATTCGGCGTAACCGCCATCACAAAAGATTTTTCGGTGTAGAAAACACGCCTTATCCGTAAAAATGTGTTCTGCCGCGAAGCCTCACTCTCGTTTCCATGACTACGGCAACCGGAGACTGCCGAGACGAGACATTGGCCTTTTATCTCTTTTTTTGTGTGTGTGCTTGAATGTCAGTGCATGTGCTACTGCAAAGCATCATGGGTATCGTCGAAACTGGGTTGCAATGCGGGAAAGTAACCTTGGTTCTTAACCAGGGGTGGTCTTAATTCAAAGTGGTATTGTCGTTCGGTGCTAACCCTTTCTATGTGCTACCCGTGGACTGGTTTTGCGAAACCGAGAATCAGACTTGTGGCAGGTAGAAACGTGAAAGAGTGGTCTCTGAAAAAACTATAGCAGTCTCATTTCCATAAGGTGAGAGTGATAAGTGTTTTTTTTTTTATTTCTCGTGACGAAGCACGCACTCGACCAACTTGAAAGTTTCATTAGCGTTTGAAAGTGTTAATCGAATTATACGTAGCTACCAGGAGTCGTAGAAATAAAAAAAAAACATTTTGCAGTTTAATGTCATGTGAACGTCTTAGCTTAGCAGTGCGTCGACCCCGGGTTTAATTCCCGGCGCAGGCACTTGAATATTAGATCCCGGGGCAAGGATGAAAATGTGCTCATCCACAAATGCTCAAACAGTTTGAGGAACGAAGAATATTTTGTAGTAGTTATATTTACTACAGTGATTGGCATTAAATGACAAAAAAAATTCTATGTAGTTCTTGTGGAAATCCTCCGATGTTACTCAGATAATCCTCCGATTTAACAGGATTGCATTTAAGTTAAAACAAAGAAGATGTGCCTTGTGGTGTAGTGGTTAATGCGTTGGACTATTATTCTAATCACTTCAGAATTATTTCATAAAAATGAAGACCAATGTTTTTTCTTATAATACGATGAAAATCGACGGATCACAAAATGCACTACATTTCGTAGCACGGAGACCGTGAGAGATTTTCAGATTTAAATTGATGAAAAGTCACATAAATTACGGTAAAACCGTTTTCTCCTCTATGATCTAGATTTCTACCAATTGAGTCGTGAAGCGCTATTTCACATTTTAGCACGATTTTAATACGTGAATAATTTTTTTCGTGACCAGGCTATCCAAATTATGTCAATTACGTACTTGATGTTTTCGATTTTTTCGTCTTGGATTAGCATTTTTTTCTCTATTCGAAAAAAATTAGTTTAGGTCTTAGCAACAAAATAGGGTTTGTTATTGCGGATTTAAATAATTGCTATGAGTTTTGGATAGACAAGCTGCACAAAAGTTTTGATAAATTAACCTCATTTTTTATAATACATTCCCGAATAATAGTATAAATAATAATTTGGAATATCAGAAATTTTCTAAAACTTGGATATTGAGAAAAATATTTTTTTTTTCTGGAAATGTTTGATTTTTAGTGATGATCTATTTAAACAATCTATGATACAATTCCAGCTCAGTTTTTGAAGGAACAATTCAAATGCAGGAAAAATAAGAATTGAAAATTTCAATGAATATTCCGGTGAATATACAATAAAATCATATGAAATCTCATTTATTTCCAAATTTATTTGTGCAGGTTAATGCTTCTCTGCAGTGAAGTCACGTCACTGATAAAAACTATACTTGAACAACATAATAAAAAAATGCACAACGTACCCCAATACGAAGTCCTTTGAGAATTCAAAACGAAATTGAGAACTTCATTCTATTTAGTACTACTGTTTAAATGTGAGGAATACTTAAGCACCTGGCCATTACATTTAATAGAGCGGAAACAGGTTATTTAGTTTGCTGCGATAATAACTCAGTGGATCGTCTTAGCTTCAATTATGAAATTGATTGTTTTCTCTCGAGCACGTTTGTGTGCCAAAAACTATTTGACATTCCACCTAAACACCCGCAGCTCTGGCGTAATCGCCTTCTCCAAGCATCCTCTTAAGATCCCTTGTTTTTCGTTTATACCTAATTTTCAATTGACACATTTGAAAATAGATAATAGGTAATTGTGCAAAAAAAAACACGGTAACGTGTCGTTCACGATGGCGACCACGCACTGGCTACCTACGGTATCTAGCGTAAATGCGTGTAAAAATTTGTTTGAACTGTTCCAAGTTGAATTTTCTATATTTAAAATTTAGTCAATTGAAGAGAAACTATTTTTTCTTATTGATTGAATATGCACCGTATTGAAAGCAAAATAAAAAAAATCATATTCAGTTTTAGGAAAAGCAACAATACAAATTCTTTTTTAGAAAAAAATAACAATTCAAACTCTTATTGAAAAGAAAAATATCAAATCAAATTCAGTTACAGGAATAAAAAAAAATAATTCAAGCTTAACTATAGATAAACTCAAGCTCAGCTTTTGAAGGAACAATTCAAATGCATGAAAAATAACAATTGAAAAAATTCTGTATATCGGCTAAATAATCAAAGTTCGCTGTTATTTTGACTCCGCCATAAGCTGCTTTCTACAACTAGTACGAGTAAATGTGTCTCAGTACGCTCGTATTATTGTAATTGTTGAATCTAAAATATCAGATGATATCGAAAGATGATGGATGTTTTGTCAGAATTAAGAAAAATAGCTTAATTCGGCTATTTAATTACTATTTTGACTTGAAATAAGCTGTGTTTTCTAGAAAGGGAACGTTAGGATTTAATGCGCAAATGAATGCCTGGTCCCACGATAATATCAATCGACGATTCTAATTGGAACTCGTTCGGATTTTGCCACACTTCCGTCAATCTAATGAATGGTACATCATTTACTGCTTGCCGGTGTGCGCCGGTTTAAGTCCGGCCTACATCAGTCAACGAATATAATTCGCTTCCAATAAATAAAAAATAGAAACATCGTAACCCAGTCCGTATTACGACGACCGACTGGAGTGCGAGGGTCCAGGGTTCGTTTCCAGGTACGGACTCTTTTTTATCCGATCTCAGGTTTTTGGTGGAAATGTGTCTAGAATTGCCACATTAGAACGAGGAATACAGAATATCACATTATGAAATTCTCTACTGTCAAAAAATTAGTGATCATAACAAAATCAGAGAGAAATATATATATATTTTTTTTTAATTCACCGTAGCGCTTAGTTTTAAGGATATAATGATTATGTATGTCCCTCAACAATTGAGAAATCGACACATATTTCTGTCCAATTTTGGCAGAGAACCTTGTGTGATTTTATTAATTATTTTAATGTTTCAACTTTCTTTCTCTCTTTCAATGAAAGGTATTGATGATGGTTTAAGATTTTTATCTTTCAAGACTTTGTTTTGTGTCGCAAAGACTAATTAATTCTACCTTCATTTCACGTTATACGTCTAGCCAACCCAAAGTCATTTTATCCTCGGTGCGCCCCAAGCTGGCACAATATATATAAAACCCATGCTTGTGGTCAGTTGTTACTTTAAATTTTCTAGATCACAACATAACCTAACGAATAAAGTAACGCTCGTGTATCGTTTTGCATTTTGTTGCGGAATCTTGTTCGTCTCAATCGTTCCGGTTCGATAATTTACCTAATATGCATCTCGTAATTAATTGTGTTTATACAGACAGTCTTTATGCTCATAACTCTCGATTACATCAAAGGCATAGCAGCATACAAATGATCAATGTACGAGTATGTCTACTCATCAGGCAATAAAATGTGTTATAACCTAACAACAAGTACCACCTGAGAACGGAAGGACATCCAAAGATTCTTGATTTTGATTCTTGATTTTGAAGATGAGCTTCTAAATTTAGGAAACCTCTCAAGGATTAAATCAAAGAAGTATTTGTCTTCTTCAAATTGTTTGGGATCTTAATAAAGAGAGCAAGAGAGAAAGAACGATCGAGTCTAGTCGCGTTCGTGGTCACAACTGACACCTAAACAGTCATTGACAAGTGTGCGACCGCCTCACGTACGAGTGGTAATACATCCGCAAATAATTATACATCCCCCGTGCGCGCTTCAACACAAAAAACTATTTGTTGAACTAACCTTTCGCTGCCTGCCGTACACACGCTCTGTGTTGTAATTAGCAGCAGTGTGAGCCATTACCTTGGAAACGTGCGAACCATAAATTCACACGAGGAGACGCGGCATTGACAATAATGAGATTCGTGTTTCCAGGCGAAAGTGGCTCACCCTGTGTTTATGCCCAAATGCGATACGCGATGCGCGAGGATGAGGAGGAGATAGATGGGAGAAAACAGCTTTTGTGTTGCGAACGATTATGCTTCGTCGAGTTAAAGGTCATTTTATCGAAGAAAAAAAAAAATAGTGGACTTTTAACTGCCGGATATTTTTCAGTTTTGCCCAGTGGTTTTCTTTTATTTTTCTTACCATAGTGTTGCCCAAATTTCACGAATGCCCGGGCTTCACAAATTTTGCCTTTTCTTATTTATTTTCTTATTTAATAACGATGATGTGGCGTACCCTCATCCACTAAAACTTTTTTTTTTAATAAAACCAATGAGATTATTAATTGAAAATAAATTATTATTTAAACTAAATTATTATTTAAACTAAATTATTAATTAAATATCGATTATTAATTAAAAATGGAACATTAATTAAAACCAATTGTTTTATTAATTGAAACCAATGAATTTATTATTTACAAATCAATTACATGTATTATTTAAAATAATGATGTTATTAATTGAAACCAATGATGTTAGTAGTTAGTTAAAAACCAATGAGGCCATGAATTAAAAATATTTGAAAAGTGGACTATTACCAATTTATATTAGTAAATAATATTATTTTTAATTTCAAATTGCTGTAAATTACACAACTATTTTAATCTCCTGGCCTCAACTATAGAAGTCAGATATCCAATAGTTTTGCTTATTTTCTTAATGTTTTATTGTTATTTTATGTTTTTTTAATACTTTAATACTCTTAAATATAATTTAATTACTCCATTTATGATTGTGTATGATTTAGGAGAAAACTTACTTTCTCCTGGCGCGATTGCTGATAAAAAATTCAACGACTAATTAATTATTATAATAATTAATATGTGTTTTTTGTGTTAAATATTAGCATAGAATTTTTTTTTTGTGGCACATGAAGGTCAGGGGAGGGATTTGGTGGTACGTTGTCGTTGACCAGTAGCTTGTCAAAAAGTAACGTTAGAATTTAACCTTAGCTTTCAACATTCCGCTGCATACTGAGTGAATATGTTATATAATTTATGAGGACTATTTTGGCGCAATCTTAGTATAAATCGACGAGCAAATTACGTTCGCTTCAGCGTGCTTTTTTTGCCAAATAAATCTATGTTATTCAACGAAACAAAAGGCCAAGAATCATTTGCTAAAAAGTTGGGCGCACGTAACAGATATGACGGATACGAGACGTTTTTCATGACGTACTTTCGGCAGGCAATGCACGACGTCTTGATAATTTTTACAAGTACCCACGGCGCTATATTTTTTTTTTGTTCAGTTACTCTACCAAAAGGCGACTCATATTCTATAAAAAAAATATGAGGGTTATTCACGTCGGTTATTTACCGAATTCTTCAGTGCTTTCAAAATATTAAAAAAAAGTTACAGACTTGCATTTTGACTCACGGTTTTTTATCTTCCCCACCAACAGAGTAGCTTTTTTCTTTATAGGATGCGCAATCCTGACTGGCGTACGCGTGTACATGTACAGTATATATTATTGCACGGTGTATTTTCCGCTCAAAAATAATTGTGACGATCGTGTCTGACTTAATCGACGTGACACCCACCGCGCAGCGGCTACAAGGTCGGACAAATACAAACCTCCAGGTTGAATTTTTCGAAAGCCTTTGATCGAGTGCAGTTCAAGCACACCTGAAAACAACCGTCATACTTTTCTACTACTGTACTAATCTGTGCGAGCGCAAAGCATAGGCAGTTGAAATTATCCGCTAACAAATAACTGAAGGACACAATTTTAACGTAACATTAATCTTCCAAACTATTTTTAATTAATGTGCCAAATTAGCCCCTTACCGCATGGCGCAACATATATGATACATGATCAATTTTCAGTTGTAAAATATTACTGGGAATGAATTTTCAAAAATTGATTAATGGATAATGATCAATTTTCATGATCACTCAATTTTCATGATCAGGATCAATTTTTAGTTGTAAAATATTACTGGGAATGAATTTTCAAAAATTGATTACTCGATTATGTAAAGGACATATCAACGAACATGTCTAGTAGGTTGAAACTTTTGGTGGCAAAAAAATTCAATGCGAACAAGATGTCGGCGTTTGAAATCGACAAAATCGAAAAAATTGAAAAAATAGGGCCTAAATTAGTGATGCAAGAATACCATTTTTTCATTTCAATTTGCCAAAAAGCAATTTTTTTCCCAGTTTATGGTTTCTGTTTCTGGCCATTTGTTGATATCAACCAATAAATGGCTTTCTTTTTTTTTCAATTTTTAGATAAGTTAAGATTAACAATTAAGTAGCAGTTAGCAGCAATAACCTGTTTAGTCAAATTTGACACGACCAAAATATATCGATAGGACAATTTTGTTTGTCTTGTACTTCGAATACCAGACGAGCCTACAGCTCGTATACAGGTATTCAATTGTATCAATAACCAATTGTATTTTTTTGTGCACCGCAAAGATGTAAAAGATACAGCCGCAGTTAACCAACTTGCAAATTAAATAGAACATAAAAGCAGGTGTTACTGCACTTCCCGTCTGCATGAATACTAGTCCATACATTTGCAGTCGGGGGAATTTTTTCCCTGTCGTCGTTAAAGGGAAACGTGTCCGTCGATTCTAATAACTACGTCGCTAGTCGCAAATTGTGGCTAGTTAATATCTAAATTTAACGTTACGTTGCGGTTATGCCTGGCTTACACCATCGATCATGTAATTTCACCTTAGGTTCCTTATGGAAGAAATGTCATTTTGAATCGGTCTACCGCATACGTTGAACGTTGCGAAATCTCCGGCATGCTGACATACAATCTTCCATCGCATGTGCGTGTGGAGCCCAAACAATTTGATATTTTCATGATGTCGAGCGTGAAATTAACGATCATGTAAACCACGCTTAACAAGTACGGCGTTGCAGATTTTATAACTTCCTGAATCAGTTAGTTCCTCGTGCATAAAAGTATTTTTTTCTTTTTTTTTTGTAAGCGAATTTGAATCGCATAGTAAGTACGCACGCTAAAGAGCGTGTGATTATCACGTTTGGCTGAATATACACTATTATCTATATTCGTTACCTCGTCATCGCCATTTTTATAGTCAACGCCGAGTTTATTATAGTCATGACTATAAAAATCGCGCGCAAATTTCAGCGAACGGAAGAGCCCAAAGGGTCAAAACATGAACAGCTCCGGTAAAAATGATTTCCATTTTTATGAGCAGGTTGGATATTAAAATGATATACGTAGAATAAGCGTGTATAAAGTCAAACTTAGACCATACTAAAATATTTGCTTGTAAAATCGTAAATCAAACCAAATTATCTTCAAAATTCAACACATAATCTGGGGAAATTCCATAGTAAAATTCCATACTAAACTATAAGCTTGTAAAATCGTAAATCTAACAAAATTATCTTCTAAATTCAACACTTAATCTGGGGAAATTTTAAAAGTTATGCTGCGTCATTTTACAGGTATTTTTACTAGAGGGCACTTGAATTTTCATTGTTGGAAAATTCCATACTAAAATTATAAACTAAATTTTGAAGTAATCTTAGACTAGGGAAGACGAGAACCATAACTATAAGCCTGTAAAAATTATTTGGTATTAAACGGCTAGTTGCATTTGCCATTTTTTTTTTTGCATTTGCATTTCGCTCGGTCTGCCAATTCTAAATTCGCAGAAAGGTGCACCGTGCACGAAAGATAGCAACATCCTTAGTCATATATTTGTTCGAACCGGTGGCTCAGTGGGTATGGGGACATGCTACGAAGCCAACGGTCCCGGGTTCGATTCCCGGCGCAGGCTTT
>JAUJYS010003133.1:0-13578 GCA_033995665.1 Melogona broelemanni | reverse complement strand
AGGAACTCCAACGTTCCTTTTTTGATCGGAGGAACGGGAACGGGAACTAGTTCCTTTTCAAAAGGAACGAACCCAATACTGCCGATTAGGTCGTGCTACAAATTCGTTCCTGCATAATAGTTGATAGTGTGGTCAAGCCAATTTTTTTTTTTTATTTCGTCGCTATCTCGTGAATTCATGTCGGATGGTAAGTACGCTCTGTTGAGTAATTTATTTGTGGTTCATGTTGTCAGTTGAAACTTTTACAACTTTGTTGACAGCCAAGCGGAACTGTCATAATTTGAGCGTTGTACTAACGTCATTATAGGTCAATTAAAGGGGTTGTCATATCGTATTAATATTTTTCGAAAGGATTTTCTGTTACCATTGGACACAATGCTCGCGGCACTCCCATCTTAATCGGAACATGGCGCATGCACAGTTTTAAACGATGTTGGTGTACCAGACGGACTATAAGTGTCTTACTATCGGATTTAAAATCGCTGATTTTATTTACGTTTAATCAGTTTTTCTCAATTAATACACAGTTTGGTTTGAAAAGCAAGAAATTGCGATATTATCTCGACTATCGATAGTGGCCTAGTTAATATTTTTCTGCAAAAATAGTATATCGATACTTTCGGACATTGCCATACAGACATGTAGTCATAATCGGTTTCAGGATAGTTTAAAAAAAGTATCAATAGTATTTTTGGAAGATCGGTTTAGAAAGCAGGACGGGTATAATATAGGACGTCTTAAATCAATAGTGGTGAACACGTTCAATTATAGCCCTGAAAAGGAAGACGAACATAGTCTGGCGATCTCATAAAATAGTAATATATACTTTGAAAACATAAAAGGCATGAGCCTAACCTGTTAAATGCTGATCTATTAATATTTCGTATGAACTATTAATATTTCGTATGAACCGACATCCATAAAACATGAATATATACTTTGAAAACATAAAAGGCATTAGCCTAACCTGTTAAATGCTGATCTATTAATATTTCGTATGAACCGACATCCATGTTAAATGCTGATCTATTAATATTTCGTATGAACCGACATCCATGAATAACAGTTCAATAGGTGAAATGTATCTCTGAGACATTGCCATAACAGGAGGGGATACAGGATCTCCTGTAGTGCTAAACGATACAGTTATTGTCATAACAAGAAAATTGATTGAATTAATTTATATTAATTATTTAAATTACCTGAGCTGCTTACTAGCACAGCAATGCACACATAAGGCGAAGGTGTGTGAAGCACGCGGTTTGATTGATTAGTTAGAAATATTATTTTTATCCACACTTAGTTCAAGTAGAGAGTATTGCGGAATTCTTGGTGTAGCTGGTATACCCCGGCCCACTTTTTTTAGCGAACGGCTGAATGGATTCTATTGGATTCTGTCCTCTTGAGTATGTTACAGTATTTCTTTAAATTCGAATAAAAATTGCACGTGATAAATTCGAACGCCAAATGACCAAATCCGTTTTTAAAAATTTTAAAGCATTTCGGGAACAGAAATTCTTCGAAGTTCGCATAAATATTCGAAAACTATGCAACGGTCATTAGCTCTTGCCGACGCGCCCTTCCAAAATAATTTTAAAATTAATATATTTCGGATACTTATTGAACGCCCCTAATGCGTCGTTAAGCGAGAGCGGTACTTTTTTTCTGATTGAGCTCAATTAATTGTTCCCGTCCAGACGTAAATTAGGCCAATTGCTATAAAAAAAAAATAAATACTAGACCTATCCTTACCATCACTTCGAAATGGTAGTGACGCACTTCGGACGGTAATTTGTAGTTCTTAATTTTGTGCTCTCACCCTTGCAGACATAAAAATTCGCCTATCTATTGGGGGGCCAAAAAAAACCCATATCACTCACTAGCCCCACGAGCAAGTGGTGTGTGACGACCTTTGACCTTCGGGTTAGGTCACAACATCGGCGGGGGAGGAGAGGATTGTGGGGGTTATATCTACAGACAAAAAGTCTCAATTTAACGTTCAGAGTCGCCGCTGACGTTTCCGATTATGTCAACCGTCCTGTGTCCCGCCTGCGCGCATAGGTTCACTGTAGTGGTGGTGCTGGTGGGAGGGCAATCGCCTTTTGGTGAGTCAACAGCGCTTTTTAGCAACTCGTATCATTGCCATTGAACGACTCGCGGCCTACCAGCTGACTGCTGGTATCTGTAGCCCAACCAACACAACAAACTAGTGCGCTGTGTAGCCTCGCTTCGCGTTGGTGGTGTTCGCGCGAATAAGAGACCCCCGTCTGATGTAGGCCAACGCGGTTCACGTGATTTGCTATCGGATATAGCGCGATTGCCAGGCCGGGTACTGTTTTGAACAGAGGGCCCCCACCAACAGTTTTCTCATTTTTATTTTTCGTCCGGAGATGACTGGATAGATCTCACAGGTGTAGGTGGTAAGTTGGCTGGTGTGGTTTCTAGTACGTGCCGTGGTCCCTGTGTTTGTTGGCGTAGAAATTTGGTGTCAGGGCAGATAATAGAAGTTAAACGAGTACATCTACGAAACAAACACAAAAAAGGTGGGCCAGAGAGAAAAAACAGTTACGGACTACGATGTGCCGTGTGCGTCGAATAATGCGTGACTGACTAAAATAGTTTTTGGTCGGTTTTTTTTTCGTCTTCTTTGTTGTGTGACCCTATTCTCGTTTCAACTGTAGTCGGTGAAAGTGGTTTGGTTTGTTGGTGTAATTTGGTCAACGGTGGAGTGATAGCTGTTCTACATTACGTGATAATCGGGTGACTTAACAAACCAACCCAAGGGTGGGTGTGTGTTTGAGTAGGCAAAACGTATGTTTTGGTTCGGTAACCTTTCCTCATCTGTGATCGCCTGGAAGGTCTGCCCCCTTTTGCCATTTTGCCCTGGAACGGTTCCATTTTCCATTTGCCAATTTAGTTTAACCACGAAACGACAAAATTTGTGCTCGAGCGAGTTAGGCTTATAATGTAGTTTTTACAAATACATTGTACCTTCGACATTCACTGTACTGTACATGTATTGTTATGACTCAATTTATTTTAAATAGAAAACTGTCTCATGAGGTGGGCGGGGCTGTAAATCTACTCGTAGCCCAATCGGTATTTGCAACTGTCGGCTGTCCCGGGTTCGATTCCCAGCGCGGGTTCGCGTTTATACAATCCTGTGGTGAAAATGTGTCTCTCGCATAGTGCCATGAACGAACGACACGAGGAGTGCATTATCGCCTGTAGTTATGTTCACTGCAGCGATCGAGGGAAAAAAAATCTCGTGGCACTTCATGCACCGTAAGTACAGTACATATAATGATGTACTGTAACGATGGTCGGTTGTTTTAGATTTGTTCGCTGATCCTTAGCGTTAGTCTAGACTTCGCCCAGTCTCTGCTGAACTTTAGTGACGAAATATAGTAATCCATCCCAGCTTATGATTTCCGTGATGTTATTCGATAGCGGCGCAGAATATAGTTTCAGGATGTGCACAGGCCGTGTCTATGCACTGTAGCACGTTTTACGAAATTGAAAGCCAATGCATTTTGAGCTCCACTGTGGTATAATTTAGCGGTTGTGTAGGCAAGGCTGCGTTGAACTGTTCTGAACGTGGTGTGCTTCTGGTGTAACCTTGCTTTGGCGCTAACGTGTTACCAAGATGTTTTAAAGGGACCATGTGGTGACAGCTGCTTTTTGTGAATAGCTGAATTTACTTGTGTGCACCTGGCTTAAATCTCAGTCGAGTCTGTTCCCCCTTCTCTTCCGTGGTTCTATTCTCAGAATTGTCAGACATACTTTTCATGAGAAGAACTAATTTTTTTGAAGGCATAAAACCTATGACGTATACTAAATTAATTAATTCGGCCAGCACTAGAGAGGGAGAGAAAGAAACTATTTAACAATTGCCAATCAGTTTAATAAAATTAATTAAAAATCCCCAGTTAAAAATTTGAAATACAGTATATAAAAAAGTAGTTGTGCGAAACTAGATTTTTCACCAATATCCCTGAAACAAATATTTATGTTTGTTTCTTCTATTTCTGTGTTTCCCGTAAAATAGTTTTTTTAAGTACAGACGGCCAAGATAAATAGTTTCAATGGTTGCCCCAAGGCCCATTGGATAAAATGTGAACAGGCCCTCTTGAGATATTAAGAATAATCAAAAATCGTAAATCTTTTTAATCTTATAGGCCATATTCCATTAACCAAGATTATTTTTCAGCTCAGAATAAGATCGATTAGCTGAACAAATTGCACACTTCGATTTTAAAAACTTGTCAAAACCGCCCTGTTTCATTTTTGCGATTCATCAAAATTGCTCAATGACGTTGTGGATGCCGCTCCTTCGAAACAAGGCCCGCATAAAGTGTGAGGGCTGGTTAATTGGTTAATCGCCAATGCCAGCAGCAACAGCAGTCTTCTTGTCCTTGGACCAAGTTGTTTGACATTCAAAGTGTGACTGGCTTGTTGGCCTTGGTGCCAACTAAAAACATTGGGGGTGGATTCTCTTATTTGCAGTAAAAAAATAGTGCGGCTTGTCTAAGATGGTCAGTGCTTCAATTTCCTCTTTCGCTAAAGTTGCACAGTCAATTCAAGTTCTTAGGAATTTTATTCTGTTGACACCAATTTTCATGTCTTCTCCTATCTGTATTGGTGAGTGGTGTTTCCCCAAACGCAATTATTGCTTTAATCATAAAATTAAGGGGCGTAGCTCAATTCGTAATTCACGTAAGCCTGTAAAGCCTTTTTCAAATCATGGTTTCTGTACGACTGACTGCCAAGTCTGACAGGCGAACTCTTATCTATTTATTATCCGGATACACCAATAAAATGGCCTCGTATATGCAAGGGATTCTGGTTAGAAAGATTAGAACTGTGCGTGTACATATATCTGCAGATCATTCAAAAGATTAATGCCAATAAACAGGACGAAACAAATCATTGCTAGGCAAGATCTGTTTGAACGACGGCTTCTAAAAGTTGTACAGTGGTGTGTGATTTAATTTAAATATACGTGTAAGTTTTTGGTTTTGCCAATCTACAGCTCGATTTCACCACAACCTACAATTGCTTTAGACCAATTTTCGCCGGTTTGCTAGACGCCCTAGGAAATATAGTGAAAAGTCCCCGTTTGTGCAAGCTTTAATGCTGCTCATCCTAAATAGATGGCCTCGGCGTGAACTGTACGTGTACACGAATCGTCTTTTTTTCCGGCAGACATCCTTCGAGCACATTTAACCGCACATTTTGCCCCCTGACATACATGTAGAAATTTTTTTTAATGCGGCTGCACAGTATGCCGGTTCAAAGACTAGACGATATAACGGTTTTTCTAATGTATTTTTTTTTGTTCGTTGTTTCTTTTGCAGTCAAAGCCACCAGCGTGATATTTCTATTGGGCGTCGGGTCCTACGTCTGCTACAAGCTGTACGACCAGTACAAAAGACGAGCCCGGCCGCCGCCCGCCTTCAAGCCTCCGGTCATCAGCAGTTGGGTATCTCGTGAACTGTTGGACTCGTGTCTGACCCAGAACGAGGAGGAATGCGCCGTCAAGGTTCGTTCTCGCTCGCCCCTAAGTCGAATATGCCTTTCACCCAAGTATCAAATTGATGCGATCCTGTTTCTAGTAAACAAAGTTTTTTTTCTTCCTTTACAGCTGCAATTTCGCGTACAAAAAAAATGTAAATCATTTCTCTTTGGCATCAACATTTTTATATACAAGAAATTGATGACGAAGTATGAAATTGATACGATATAATTTCTAATAAACAAAGTGTTTTTTCTCGACGTCAATATAGCTAAACCTTTTGCATCCAAAAAAAAAAAAGTATTATTACAGTTTCGCGTCAACAAATTTATAAACAAGACATAAATATGATCGTTACCTACTACTTTAAATTTTTTTTAAAGTTTATTAAAAGCACCCATTTTTTTATAGAGATATTTGAGCAAGTTCGATTTTTAATATTTTTTCGGATAAATTTTCCTCTTCTTCGCGTGTCATTGCTTCATTGTGATAGGTGACCATGGTTTTTTTTTGGCACGTTTGTTAATATTATCTGACCTTGTTAACCGGTGAGTGGGTGGGTGCTGAAGCGGAATGATTGTTCCCCATTTATTTTCCGCTCAGTTTTTATTCGCTTAATGGTTAGGATTCATTGGCCACAGATTCGACTCTTTGGTTTTGAAAAAGTAAAATTTTTGACGCCTCACATATTATTTTTATTTTCATGCTGGCAGCGGGAATATTTTGGACCTCCAGAGGAGAGTGATGTCACTTGTCCCTCAGGTATTAATGACCCTCTCTTGGTGTAGACACGAGCTTTTCCATCCATCTAACCTCTCGATTCTTTTCTCCTCCTTCTGGCAAAGTCCCCGGGGCAGATTGAAATTGGGTGGTTGGTTGGGTGACTGGTTCTTCTTCCCAAGACGATCATTACGTTCCATAGTGACAAATGACATCTCGATCTATTCTTTCTTTTCCTTGACAACTGTCGCTTAACCAGTTGTATCTTGGTCAGAATGTGTGAGACAAAATTGTTTTCCCAATTCGAATTTCCTTTCTGGTGTCTGTTCTAAATTAGTTTATATTAATTATTTAATTGTATAATTTATTGTCCGCAAATCGACTAAGGGTAAAATCTTCCAACAATCATGATCATTTGCATTTTTATTAAATTTAAATGTTAAATTAAAAATATGCGTTCTTGTTAACACAAAATTCATTCTAGCTTTCTTCTTCTTCGAACTTTCCTCTCTGGAGTAACTAGATTGAAATGTTTCACCAGGAATTTACGAAGCACAGGTGCATTGTTCAAAGTTCAAATTTCATTAAAAAAAAAAAATTAGTATATATACTGACATTTTTTGCTTCTCGGACTAACAACTATCCTCTCTGGATCTCTAGATTGAAAGGTTTCACCAGGAATTTACGAAACACAGGTGCATTGTTCAAAGTCCAAATTTCATTTAAAAAAAAAAATTGAGTATATGGATTGGCATTTTTCGATTCAAAGCTCTGGTACTTCTTCACAGCCTTGGATTATTTTTTACCTTGGTAGTAATCTTTAAAACTTGTGCCTTGCACTGGTCCCGCAGTTTCACTTCTCGTTTGCAGTTTATTGTTAAACAAGCTGAAACTAGCTCGTGCTCGCGAATCTTCTATACCACACCATTGACTTCTGTTTTCCTCCTTTACCAAATTTCCAGACTCGGAAACGTGAAACCGTGTACCACAGGAGGATGGGCCAACACTCGTCCAAGCCGTCGCACCTCTACTACGAACCGGTCGCCTACAACATCCACAGCGGTGTCAACCTCCTCAGCCACTCCACCTCCTCGGTCAGCGGCGGCGGCTCGGCACTCTACACCAGTCCCTGCATCCAGTCCACCTTCCGCACTTGCCGACTACGCGGCGACTTCGATTCCAAAAAGCCGGACGAACTCAACCACCGGCGCCGCCGCCCCACCACCCTCCCGCTGAACGTCGTCCGTCACGCCGCCGATGGCCTAGACGAACGCCGCCTGCTCTACATCGACCCGGACGCCGGTAACCGCAGCGGTGGCTCCGACTCCGGCGAGTCACTTCGCGATGTCGATTCGATCGCCTCATCTGAGGGAGTGCTGGACGGCGACGACGAGGATGACGACGGCTTCCGCCACTCCGACTGTCGGTTCCACCGACGTCTCCATCCGGGTGGCTGCGAGGAGGACGACCGGTTCAGCCGCTCCGGCTCCATGAAGGGCAACTTCAGTCCCGGTTCGCTGATGAACCGCCGTCTGGTGCTATCCCCCACCGACGATCGTCTTCCGCCCGACGGTAAGGCCTCGGCGGACTGCACACCGGCCGACCGTCGTCCGCGACCCACCCCCTGGCCCGTCTCTGACGATGACAGCGAGCTGTTTTCCAACTCGGAGGAGGAGCAGCGGGACTCGTTCGACTACGCGGCCGATCCCGTTTCTGTGGCGGCGGCGGGCGTCCGCTCTCCCAAATTGCAGCGACCACGATTGGTACGGTACCAATCGTTCGGCAGCGAGTGCTCCGATCTGAGCGTGGACATCAGTGTGGACGCGGCCGCCTTCGACAACGTGGGCCTGTCTACCGTGGCCGCCATCGACCGCCTGCAGATGGAGATCGACAGCGTCAAGCGGGACTGCGTGGAGCTGGAGTCGTGCATGGGTCACGTCGACGGTCACGGACCCACCCCGCTGGCCTACACCACCATGGTGTGCGCCCACGCCCTCTCCGACATCAGCGAGTGCTCCGACGTGGGCGGCATGCTGGCTGGTGACAGTACCATGGCCGAACTGGGCCTGTCTCGCGGAGGCGCGCCGCCGGGAAGCGGCCGTAGCGATAGGAGTGGCCTGGTCCGTAAGAAGTCACGCGATTCTTCCTTCGAGCACAGCACCAGTTCCTCCTCGTTCCCGCCGAACACTACCAACCAGTCGCTGGAATGGGACTCAATGCCGTGCGTCGCCAACTCCACCACCACCACCTCCACCACGCACAATAACAGTAGCAGCAGTAGCGGCGGAGACCTCACGGGCGAATCCAATCCCTATAACCATAGCACCAGTCACCACGCCGGTGCTCCGCTTAGAACTCGTAGCGGGCGTCGTGGTTCGGGCAACGGGGTGCCGATGAAATCCACCCCCAACGGTAACGCCACGCCCGGCGTGGCTGTAGTGGACAGTGGTAGCGATTTCGGAACGCCCCTCACTAACGGCTCGCCCGAACCGTATGGCGGGCGGGGGGGACGGTTACGCTCTGAGAGCATCGTCAGTCTGGAATGGGACGAGGAATTTAATCGTTCGGTACCGGTCGGCGGTGATCAGTCTTACGGGGACGATGCGGTGTTCGTGGCGGCGCCCCGTCTCAGCGAGGTGTCCGCCGCTGAGGAGATGGACACGTTACCCACCACAGTCAGTCAGGAGTTCCTGTCGGATTGCAACCGACCTCGCAGCCTGATTCCTTTCGGGCGTCGGCGTTCGATCGGCGTGGACCGCAACAACATGTGGAGTTCGATCGAGAGCGGCTACATCGACGAGTTCAGCTGCGATAGCAAGCAGGTGACGCCCCAGTCGGCCGACGATTCGGAGCGCACTTCGTCGCTGTCGCGTCATCATCGCCGTCGGTTGCTGCATCTGCCGTTGGGGAACCGGCGCCGCGGGTCCTCGGCGGAAGAAGAGGAGAATAGCAGGAAGAGGGTGGACGCGTCGCGCCTTCGGGATCCGATCGTGGATTCGGCCTATTGCGAGGGTAGCGAGCTGCTGGAGGATGTGCGGACGTGGCCGGTGATTGGCGAGAAGCAGAGCGCGGACACCGCGCTCATGGCGGCGAAGGGTGTGAGCAAGGTACGTTGTTTCGCCGTGCTTTTGTAGCCTTTTTGTGTACGTTTTTGTGCAATTTATTTGTTACAAATGTGATGAGGTTTTAGCCGTAAATGACTTCACAAATATAAATTGCGTTTCGTTGTTAAAATTTACGATATACCGTATTTGAGGCAGCAATGTTGATTTAAAAACCTGAGAAATAAATCATTACGGCGTTTTGGTTCGAGTATTTTAATATTTATGTTTATTGTACTACTTAGACATTTTATGTGGTTTTGTTTCTAATTGGAAAAAATATATATTGGAGCTCGCAAAAATGTGTGTGCATCCTCAAAAACCTCAACGGTGTTTAATTGTTGAATACTGTATAATCCGAAATATTTTTTAACGTTTGTGTGATGGTATCGGGATTTTGTGCGTGAAAAACTGACTGTTGCCTGGCCATCAATAAAGCACGAGTACATACTGTATCTCTAAAAATTATAATTATTGAAGAACTCTTATACTTTTTTCGCTGAAATTCTCGAGTTTCGAAATCGTGCGGTTGTCTGAATACTTTGTAACGGTGCGCCAATGTACTATTTTTGGGCTTGTGGATCAATGATTGATTTTTTTTATGACCATAAGACTTGCATTAATATTTTCTCTTAACATTCATCGCAGGATTTCATAAATGCCTGTCACCAACTGGACGTTCAGCATGTTCGCGCAATTCATTCGGACAACTATTGCGCGTTGCGGGCGGTTCTGGTGCAAACATTGGCGCACGGCTTCTCGCCGCTCGAACAAAGCGGCGGTCTGGACAAAATTAAAAGAGTACGTAGGGAGTGACAGAGCTCGTACCTGTTTCATAATCATTTACCGTTTGCAATACTGTGACGTGATCCCCGTACTAAACACATTTTCGCATTTTTTTTCCTTCCTAGAAAATTAGCTGGTGGATCAGGTGTAACCACAGCTGGTTGGCCAAATGGAACTTCGCTCGCAAGCTCAGCTACGATGACAAGACTTGTCTGGACGGGATGCTGAATTGTCTGCAGAGTTTGGATTGGCTGGTGAGTAATTATGTTTGTTTTTATACTAGCACTGTTGAAAGTGACTAGGCTTTTATCACCTATTTCGTTACTCTATTCACGTTATTCTATTGATTCATAATTATTCTCTCGTAATCGAGTAGCTATTGATTGTAATGTATCTACTGTTAATCGGGTTACGATAGTATAATAATTGACATGGGCCCTGAAATTGCTATATCCGTTCATATGTTTTCCAAATTAATTGAAAATATAGACTAGTTGCGTGCTGAGCAGCGCCAACAAGGAATCGCAAGCCACGCAGATGTTGAATTCGGATCCGGATCTGGACGTCCAGGCCATGGAGGCCGTCAAATTACTGATGGCCATGTCCGCCATTGAACTCAAGGAGTCGATTGTCGACGACAAGCCTGTACCAGTATTCGCCCTCCTGCTCTTCGCCAGGGAATCGTCGCCCGAGGCCTACCTGGTTAACCACTTGAACCATGTGGGAGCCAACCAGGCGGTGGATAAGGTTAGTGGCATTCTGTGCTCAATTTTTCTTTCACGTTAACGTTTCGAGATAAGGTGGCGTTCAAGGTGGTCGAAAAAATTAACATAATTCTCACAAATCGTATTAGTAAACAGTGGCACAGAAAATGAAGAATACGGAATGGATAATTGCGATAAAGTCTTAAGTGTCCTGACTTTTGTAACTGTTGTCCAATTGCTTTAACTTTAACAGAGCCTGTTAAAATAGGACAACTCCATCTTTGTTCATAACAGGTCTTTGACCCCCGCCATTGGTCCCCCTAAAAAGGGGCTGCTTGCGGGTATATCTTGTATTTGTAACGTGGAGTTTTGTAGGGGCTGTTGTATTGTAACGTTATCCAACCACCTTTTATATAAAAAATAAAAGTGTTTACTATCTCTCTAAATAAAAGATAAAAGGTGATGATGATGATGTTGATTTGAATATAAATAAACGCTATACTTTCCAAAATTGCTCAAGCGATTAGAGGGGTACAGAATCTCCTGTTATGATAGTCACTTCAGTGATGACGATCATTAATTGTCAAAAAAAAATGTTGCTCGCCTGGCTTTAAACTCGTTATATATTTTTTTCTGTTTCCAGATGGATTTCTTCCTGCTCGGCTACTCGTTGGGTCTGACCATCTGCCTGCTGCATCCCATGTCCGGTGAAAACGAGGACCTGGTTAGCTACTTCCCTGATCATAATCTCGGTTCGTGGCCGCAGATCTATGTGGTGGCCAATCGCACGTCGACGCAGGAAGACCGGGAACAACAGCAATACAGCATTATTTTGAGGTAGCACATGCTGGACACATCCCGGTATTGTAAAAAAAAAGGAAATTGTAAATTAGGATGCTACTGTGTATAGTGTACTTAGGCCAGTGTCACCATACGGGGCTTCAACCACAGCTCGCCTGCAGAATTCCAGTCCATATTGTGATCCAGCCAGGTATTCTCTTGCACTCCATGTTACCCGGGGGTTGGCGCTGATGTTCCTCGGGGAAAACTTCATAGTTATCCCGGATTCAGGAACTGGGAATGGATTGAGCTTCTCCGTTGGGATTGTGAAAATCTGCTCTTTGCTGTGTTTGGGGTCTTGTTCCGTATATATACTCTCCACAACATTATGTGATAACGTGTTGGGTTTCGCCTCGCTTTTAACCCACGCGTTCGTGTTTCTTGCTTGAAATTGTGTCACGTGTGTGAGACGCGCCGGATGCCCAATTGTAGGCAAAAATTGCATTTCGGTGACCAGGATAACTAGCAGGCAAGAAGTGTGAATGTATTTCTAGATGCCGATATATTTTGTGAAATTCAAAATTCATTTAAATTATTCCGATGCCTTGGATTTGCGAGTGTTTTTGGCCTTGGTAGTAGTTGATGAAGTGGTACTAGGTGGTAGTCGGTAAATAATATTGCCGTTAGTGAGTGGATACTAGTTGGGCCTGGTCGTGATTCGTTTGGGTGGGAGGGCTTGTATACACGCATCAGTAGGCGCGAGTCGTTTTGAGAAACCATGGGGAATGTGTATTCATATCGTTGGAGACCGTCTAGTCCATGTCTGGTCTTCCCCCAGCTGTTTATCATAGTTCTTTGTCATTCTGATAGAATTTGTTGAAATTTCGTTAAATGGCTTTTCTGTGGTGAAAATTGAAGACGCACAATTATCGTTTTATAAATAATTCGTTTTTATTATATTTATCCATTTTTTTTTTAAATAAAAGTGTGCCTCGCGCGAATCATTAAATTTTCTTTTTAATTGGATGTCTCATAATTTCATCAACAACGTACGTAGTAAAATTGCAAAAAATTGATACCGGTAGTATGAATTCCCACAACTCAATGTCCTAAAATAAAATATTTTTGAGTGACACACAAGAGTGGTTAATAAAATAAAATTGTTGTGCTTTTAAAAATAATAAATACGAATATATCAATAAAAAATGTTCTAGATTTACTGGAGATGTACGAGATGTTTAGAAATTGGAGTGTCAAGTTAAGCAGTGGACCAATAAATAACAAAATAGATGAAGCGATTTAGCAAGTGCAACCCAGCGACACGGCAATTTTTTTAATTTCCACCTCGTTTCCTTGTTTTTATATTTATTGTAGAAAAAAGTACTGTTCTCGAGAGAACCTTATCACGTTCTCGTGTAGCTTGGTTTTATTTGATCCCACGATATACTTAATAAGACAACCGGAGCAAATGTAGTTTTGATTGCACGACTGTTTATTTTCAGGGCATAAAAACATCCTACACCATTGCATTGATCTTGACTGAGATTGTTACGAAAGTAACTGGATTAAAATTAGTTGCTATTTTCATGCTTACTTGGTTGCCATTTTCATTAAGTCTTGTTTAATCTGTATTTTGATCGTGTTTAACAGAGTAAGATATCAGATGAGTGATTGTTTCGACACACATGATTTTTTTCGAAAAATTACGATGTTTTGACAACGAGAGTTGAGTTTCAATGCGTATAGATATCGACTTTTAGACCTAAAATATGTAATCAGCACGTCCCAATTAAACAGAAAAAAATTATAAATACTGAACTTTTCATACCCTCGAAAAACCACGATTTTTTGTAAAAATTTCGTAGTATATGCACATGATTGTTTTCAAAAGCAAAAGATTTAGATTTAGATTTAGATTTAGATGGGATAATTGCCGCGCCGTAGCATAATGGCAATATGTGTGAAGTGTGGG
>JAUJYS010003132.1:0-13578 GCA_033995665.1 Melogona broelemanni | reverse complement strand
CAGTACCGCGGCTCGTCGAATAAACGAGAGCCTCTTCCGGGAATCGAACCCGGGACCGTCCGCACCGTAGTCGGAAGTATTATCGACTGAACTAAACGGCCGTACTAAACGGCCGTATTATCGCCAATTTTGAAGGAAAGGAATTGTGAGCATCCCTTCCAAATCCTTTAACGCAACCTTAAATTAAGTACGTGAAAAAATAGTTTTAAAAAACTAGCATTTTTACGCTATAGGACTTAACACGTTCACTAATGGAAGTACACGAGTGTTTCTGTTCAACTTCAGAGTTTTTTGTTTTTTTTTAAAATAAAGACCGCATTTTGCGGGAATCATACGGAGATAGTTATAATCGCGCTGCTACATGGCTAAAATTATAACTTTAAATTAATGACTTAATATTAGAAATTGAAACATTTTCATCGACAGCAGTTTAAAAGCAAATAAATTTAGTTTGATCATTGAAAAATACAATAAAAGCAGCTTGATCATTGAAAATTCTGTTCCAATACGTAACATTGATGTTGGCATTTTTATTGCCAAAGAAAAGACCCAATAAAAAGCAAAACCAAAACAGGCCATTTCGAGTCAATATTTTCCCGGCAATTTCAAAACCTTCCTAATCAAATTTCACATCAGTTTGACAAAGAGCGCTGCTGTTCGAAATCCGCACGACCTCCGCCGGGTTTTAGATCGATCTCCCGTTTCCTTTTTTCATCGGCTGGGCCGGCCGGCGCGCTTTCAGATCAGCATTCGCCTGCACGACGTACTCGTATATTCAAGTGTTATGAATGTATCGGCGTTTGGTGATGCCCTTGTAGTTATAATTTGCTGTCGATGGCTGATCGACATTTTGCCCTTGCTGCCTGTGTTTGTGTATGACCACAGATACGATCGTTTCGTCCTTGAACCGCGCCGGCACCACCACCACCAGCAGCTTAGTCCGGGCTCGCATTAAATTCGAATTTGGCGAGGGAGCCACTCCTTCCCTGTCCCGCCCACCGCCACTCGTTCCCCGCACTACACCCGCGGTGACGTCAGGAGTCCAATCCGCCCATTATGCACAGCATGACTTGTCCAATTAGAATTTATCATATTTCGGCGATTTTTTTTTTAAAACAAGATTTCACCCAAACGTGCACTGATAGCGAAATAATTTTGCAAAGAAGAACACATTGAAAAGAAGAACACAAAGAACACAAAGAAGAACCACTTCTCCCAATTCATATTTTAAGTTGTTACTCAAAACTTGAAAATTTAATTCTCCATTGACACGATACACGCGCTTGGCGATTATAAACTCCGGGTTCCTGTGATTTGCTCGAGCGAGTATCTCCGAAAATAATTGTTTCTTCATTGACTTAGCCTGAATTGACTTTATTATTTTACGTAGCACCTGAATTCCTGAGACACTTGACTTTGCCACACCCTCAACTCTTATTTAAATTCCATTGGAGAAAAAAATGCAATTGGGTTTTGATTTTTTTGTGTTATTGAAGCATGACGTCTAAAAAAAAAGTGCGATTGGACTTGAAATTTATCTAGTCATTAGTTAATGCGTTGTCGAAAGTGCTAGAGAGGGGCCGCGAATGGGGTATAGAGTCGGAATACCGAACCCGGACCCGAAAAGTCTGGGCGATTTGTGGTCCCATTGGTGCGTTCCACTACCAAAAATAAAAAAGGAAAACTGGTTTATTCCGAGTTGAGGCAACCGTCGCCCTTAGGGGGAGAGGGGCGATTGAGCAACAGGTTTTTTCGTAAATTACAGTGCTTGGCGTCTATATATTTTCGTTCTCAATAATAATTCGTGATGGTGGTGAAATTATTTTGTAATGTCTGCATGCACGAAAGAGAAAGAGTACCAATTAGGCGCCCTTTTGCGACTGTAATTTCAAGAGCTGTAGTCGCCATGAATGGGGAAGCTATGAAATCAGGTCTTGGCGCGAAGAGCGTTGGCGCTACTACCTGATCGAGTTTATATTTACTTTTTTTTTATTATCGGCGTGTTTCAGAATGGCGGATCCAAAATCCGCCCAACTTCACGCGGGACTCAGACGCCGATCTCCCAACATCGATGCCAGCGCCGCCCTCTGGATGATATTGACACTGGTGGTCTTCCTGTGTGACCTGGCGACCGCGTACCGAGCCGCCAAAGAGCACAAGGTAGGTCCCCCCCCTTCCGTTTGATAAATTGGGCTGTAAAATATGAAATGGTCAGATAACTGCGCTGAAATTGTTTTCGGGTACTTTGTCGCCCGAAGCAAAACGAGTACAAAGCCCCCTCTCTAAACTTTGAAAGTATAAAACGAAAAAAAAATTAATTTATTTTCAATTTGCCGTTTATTTATCAATTAATATTGAAGTAACTGGGTATGCAAGCAGCTCCTAGTAGCGTTTATGTGTAATTCAGTGGAAACACTATGCAGGAGCAGCATTTGGAGCTCTCTGTGAGTCACGGTGTTATGTGGAGGTAAACACCCTATAAGGGGCAATAAGAAAGGCGGACTCGCCATAGCGGAAGTGCGGAATTTTCCGCCAGGCCTCCCCCCCCCAAAAAAAAAAACTGGAGCCCCTCACCAAAAATTAAAATTTTGGTCATTAAAAGTCAGGGAAAGTCAGGAAAGTCAGGGCCCCTTGTAGTTATTTTCCGCCCGGGCTCCTAGGTACGGACGCCGCCTCCTGAAGGTGCTTATCACATCTTAAATCATTATAGATGAAATTCAAGGTTTGATTTGTGTCTCTTCACTGTAGATTATATTGGTTTAGCCCTGTAAATTATGAATTAGTCTAAACTAAAACTAAGAAACCTAGTCCTTACAATAGTGGAACAATCAAAGATTTAAATCAATTTCTTTGACTGCATTTGTTTTCGTGCCTTGCCTACAAGTAGACACCAAAATCTGTCACGATTTGTGTGTGAGAGTTTATTCAACATTTAGAGAGTTTATTCAACCTCACCTGCTGCGACTTATCTTGATTTGTGTCTCTTTAATCATGTAGGTGCACAACATCATGTTATATCCCGAGAAGCATTCATGGTGCAAGCCGACTCCAATCAAACAAGTGGTCAGTCATCCTGGATGCAAAGCCATTGTGAGTAGTCGTAGACAAATGGAATCCTGTTCCATAAAACCGCTTTATTATTTTATTTTATTCGAAAACGAAACAATGAAATGCCTATTTTATGAACGAACTGAATTGTCGTAGTTTGTCCCCACTTCGCTCATATTTTCAAAAGTTACAGTCTTTGCTTTTTTTTTTAAAGATTGACTAATGTGCACTGTAATATAATTTGTTTGGTAGTATTACAGGTAAAACATATTTGTACATTGTAAAATAATGTTTTAAATTAGTGGAAGTGATAATATGTTTTGACTTCAATTATTATATGTTTCGTTTCGTCAGAAAAACGTGACATTTATAGCTCCGAGCCAAGTCAACTACGAGCACAGAATTTGTTACCCCTTTCGCAACTCGACTTTGTAGCTCCGGGTGAAGGCATGCCGCCTATGTTAAATTACCTATTTTGCTGAGGTTTTGCCTCGTTTTTTATGATTTTGCGCCGTAAAAAAAAGTGCTATTTTTTTTTGTTGAGTCTTGACAAAAACGCCCACTTTGTTCAAGTCTTGATTTATGAACGAGCCCTCCCTCTCCGTTTGACCTGGCGTGACAGTGTGATTTATCTTTCGCAGGAGATGGAAAACAACGTGTGCGTGGGCGCCTGTTTCTCATTTTTCGTGCCGCGGACGATTCCGGAGACCCCTGGCGACGAACTGCTGTACTACTGCGACAGCTGTCAACCGAATTCACTATCCTGGACGACGGTTAGTGCAAAGGCGATTTTTTTTAAGCCACCAATTTTCCAATCGATGGAATCTTTCTTTATAGAAAAAAATACGCTCACCGTGCAAAAAATAAAGTGTAGTGAAACTGCCTTTCCCAGGATCCGCGAGGGGAATTGCGAGTCAAACGTTCAAATCGTTCTCGCTTTGCAGATGGTGCTGTGATAATATTTTTGGTTGGGGCGGGTGGGCTGAAATTTGAACCACTGCAGTTAAGTGTCTCATACTTCGTTCCCATTGTCGCCGCAATAGGCGCTTCAGAACACTTTGGCCAATTTACCGCTAATAAAAAGTGCCGAAGCACCAAGAGTTAGGAATAAATATTGCCATCAAGAGAGGGATGATTTAATTGGCTTTGCGAAATTATTGGCCAAACACACTGCTACCCTCTGTCAGAATCCACTAGAAATTTCACAAATTACTTTTTAATATTTTTCAAATTACATTTTTATTTCTTCACGTTACTTTTTAATATCTTCACGTTACTTTTTAATATCTTCACATTTTTTTTGATTTCTTCACGTTACTTTTTAATTTATTCAAGTTACTTTTTAATTTACTCAAGTTACTTCTTAATTTATTCAAGTTACTCTTTAATTTCTTCAAGTTACTTTATAATTTATTCAAGTTACTTTATAATTTATTCAGGTTACCTTTTCATTTATTCAGGTTACTTTTTAATTTAGTCAAGTTACTTTTTAATTTATTCAAGTTACTTTTAATTTATTGAAGTTACTTTTTAATTTATTCAAAATCACGTGGATTATGACGAAAGGTGTCTAGCGAAAGTGTCAAGCATTTCACCATGTCAGTTCAACTATTCCTCTGCAACTGTCGGATCTACGCTTGCAGCGAGCATTTTTTCTGTTCTTAATTCACCGGTAGTTTATTAGTAAGTCACCAGAGGGCGCCAAACTTCGGCGCCGGCATCCCAGACACAATGACACGACACATCTTGTTTATGTCGTTGACAGGTGATGCTCGAGTGTCCCGACAACCCGTCCCAACCCAGCCTCAAAAAGAGCGTGGAGTTGATCGGCAACTGCACCTGCTTGGCCGTCGGCGGCAAACGGCCCCTACTCCTGCCCACCGAAACGTCCGACGCGCTCCCTGGCGGCGACGACTCCTCGCGCGAGTCCTTCTCGGGGGAGGACGAGGACGAGATTCTCTCCTCGCTGGAGACGAGCAACCACGTGCAGGCCGACTTCCAGGACCTGGTGCAGGCTGGCGGCACGGTGGTGGCCAACAAGTCCGCCATCCCGCTAGAGGGAGCCAGCGCAGCGGTCGGTTCCGATACCAATACGTCGGCCCGCGAGCGCTACCTGAAACTGGGCGAGCAGAACCCGGAGGCGCTTCTCCAGCAGGCCATCGACGACGAAGAGGATAACGGCGGTGAGTGGGATCAGGAGGAGGAAGGGAATCTGCCGCTGCTGCGAGACGAGGGCGAGGCCACCGCCACCTCGCGGACTTGATTCGAACCATAATATGAATATATTGTATAGTCGCTTTCAAAGGCGAGTCAAAAATATATATCGACGGGATGGATGCCAATTTTGGAAAGAGACGAAGAAATTTTTTTAAAGTATTGTGAGTATTTTTTTATAACCAGTTTGGTGGCTGGCCACTTTGCTTGGAATTTGACAGGTGAAACGTCAGCTAGATTGGACTGCACCTTCGACGCTATTTTAGTATTCGGTTAACAACGAGCCAAAAGATCCGTATGGGATGAGATAATACAAAATTTAGCGTACCTTGCCTAACGATTAAAAAATTTCCGTATGTGAATTGTTACTCTTCAAAGAAAAATTAAGTCCATTATTTAATATCACGTTTGGATTTTCGAAACAAAATCGCAGTAGCTCGTAGAGGCTTTTCGAATAGACATTTATTGCATGTATATAATCATTCACATCATTGTAAATGAGTTTTTCTTATTAGACATTTGTTTTTCGATATTTGAATATGCAATCGCCTTAGATTCAGATTTAGGGGACGCTGAAAAAAATTGTGATCATTTTTTTTGGAAATTGATTTTGAAAATCTATTAAATTTATTTCTGATGTATGTCCCTTGAACGGGAATGTTTTTTAATGTTACATGTTAATGAAAGAAAATGTCAAAATAATTTGGAAAAGTAGAAGACACGTTTTATTTGACCCAGTTGTGTTTAATGACATCATTCTACGATTTTGTGTCACTTTCTACGTATATTTCGTCATTCGTATTGCAAGCCAGCATGTGCTACTTTAACGTCCCGTAACAAAACCTTTGACCCCCTCCTCTACAATAACCGTAAATTGATAACTATTTCCGAGTCAGGTGAGCTATTCATTCCGAGTCAGGTAAAATAATTGCATATTTTTTTCCGTTCATAACTTACATGAGTTCCGTAAAATCAGTGTTCGTGCAAGCAAAAATAAAATGCATTGATTTTATTGCATCAAAAACGTTTCATTCATCACTACATCAATGGCAAAGGTATGACAAATAATTATTTTGCATCATCGTATTTTCGTATACACAATGTTTGTACTTTTGCAACACAATGATTGTGCCTTTGTTTGCCATCAGAAATAAATTTCTTGTTACTTAATATTGCGTCCGTTTGAATTGAACAAATGTGAAAACATGTCTTGTGTTTAAAAAATTCCCGGGGGGGGGACTTTGGGTCAGGAACGTTGGTAGTGCCATACCCTCAACTAACAGTTTAACATACCGTCAATAAAAATAGTGGAAATCTGCCATAACTTTTCTAGACATTTTACACGATACCTTTCAGTTCGATAGTAATCTGCATGTTCAGATAGCTCAAATTCTCAGTAGTTGTCATTTGCGCAAACAATGGAATAGGTTCCCCCATCGGTGTAAATATTTTTTCTCTGATTACTTTGCCTTCACGACGGAAAAACAATTACAAATAATTCAAGGCTTGGTAGGTACGTGGCAATATGTGTGTGATTGTCATGTAGCGCATAACCAGTCTAACGCCACCTGCACAGAAGAATTAATTCAATTTGTTCCGAACTAAAATTACAATGTTTTAGCATGAGCCAAGACAATTCTTGTAAGTGTTAAAGATACCAACGATTGTCATTTGGCTCATTTTTATTTTGAGATCATTTTAAAAATAGAAAATGATATCTCAGCGCGATGTAAGAGCGTATAATTTTGAAATAACGTTTTCTTTCATTTCGTTTGGAAACCATGCGCTGATTTGACGTTGTTTTCAGTTATTATTGACGATTCTCTGAAGTGACATAGATAGTGCCAATCTGAGGTGGCTCGCCATTTGGGTTACAGATTGTTTGTCGATAGCGGATCTGATATACCAGAAGCGATGTCATCGTGTAAAGAATTCATGAGAAGAATGGTGGTGTCTATTATGTAAACCTGTTCAAAAATTCGTGTACAATTGGGGGCTCGAAAAAAATTAATATTTCGTACATTAGCATCGAGTTCATCACATCCAAAGCTAAAAAGGAAAACGTGTTTGTAACTTGTGTTGTAAAAGATAATTAATTAATATTACCGGAATTTAGCATAGAGTTTATTATTTCGACTTACATATTTAAAAAAAAAAACAGCATGCATTTTCTTTTTCCAGAAACAGCAATTTTGCCTGTATCACCCATTCCATCAATTTCCTTTACACTCCAGGGTGGGCCGAGCGTGAGGCGAGTTTCCGCGACACCGTCCCCGAACATTCGAGACGCGTGGCTACCATTCCACCTATCGGGCCAGCACCAGCAGCACCTCGGGGCGAATTCCTTTATCTCGGGTGAGCGCCGTCGCGTGGCGCCCCCC
Organism: Melogona broelemanni; assembly: GCA_033995665.1. Taxonomy (NCBI): domain Eukaryota; kingdom Metazoa; phylum Arthropoda; class Diplopoda; order Chordeumatida; family Chordeumatidae; genus Melogona; species Melogona broelemanni. The sequence continues at coordinate 5,935 of JAUJYS010003132.1, read as the reverse complement.
GAATTCAGCAGTTACCTGGCAGCAGGTGTCCGCTTTTGCGCTCACCACTTCACGTTCACGCCGAACCCCGCGCTCCCGCTCTGCGCATGCGCCAACGCCACCCTCGTCGACCTCCGCCCGGCCACCGTCGTCGCATTTCGTTGCTGGCCAGACACCGGCGCGGTTTGATTTTATTTTTCGCGGCCCCCCATCCGTCTCCGCGCGTGTGTGTGTGTGTGCCCTCGCGTTTAGCAGCAAATGGATGCCGAGAGCTGACACCCGCCTAGTGGATAGGGTAATCCCGTCGGGCGGTGACCTATTAACTGAAACCCCACTTGACTGACAATACATAATTTTTTAAGTACCTGCACAACATACAGACACGCGAAAGGTGAGTGAATTGTTTTGGTTGACTTGGGTAGTTCAGAAAGTTTTGATGAGATTTTGAAACAGGATAGTTCAGAAAGTTTTGGAGAAGGGGGGCTATCCGATAATGCCGGAAACGCAGAAGAGCAATTAAAAATAAGGCACTGACCAGAGCGAATATTTTAATATTTAGGGGGTTGGGTTAGGGTGCAGACTATGTCATAGTATGCCGGACGGCTGATCTGGTGGCTAACGTGTCAAACTGAGGGTCTTGGATCCCTATTCTAAAGGTAATGGGTTCGAGCCCGTTGTCGACCTTTCAACTCATATGATGGATGTGGCTTTGGGGCAGTCGAGCTGATTGCACAAGACAAAAATATTTTTATTTTTTAAAACTTGACCTTCGAGCAAATATGGGTGATCAGGGGCTTATTTTCTAATATGAATTTTATTTTTTCCAATGACTGACATGTGCAAATACAAGGCACATTGTTACGGTCTTCTGATGTTAAGAAAGGCAAAATAGGTATCCATTTTTATACACATGATACTTGCTCATAATATTTTCTAAACTATAAAACACCAAATTTATACCGCAGAAATTTTTAAGTTCCACGCATATCCAGTTTTTCTACTGGAATTTCCGTACTCTAGCAGACACGAATACAAATGAGTACAGGAAAGCAAGAGGTCAACGCCTTTTACCAGTTTTCACCCTCGTAAAAAGATCGACGACAACCACCGGCGACTCGAGATAACCTTCACCTCCAATTGCATCCAAAACTTTATACGAATCGAAAGTGCAAATTTAAATGCAAAAATAAGAAAAGCAAACAAGCAAGCAAATAATAACCCACAAACAATAAGCAAAATAAAGTTTGAATACCACTTTTTTTGTTGAAATTTTAATGTTGTAAAGACAAAAACGAATCAAACCGGCGATCCTGGATAATAAATCCTGGATTAATAAAAAGGTGCAAAAGCACGCAGAGTCGATTACAAGGTTAACTAGAAATGACTAATTAGATTTTGCGAGTTGTCCGACTAGAGATACTTACCCACCGCCATCTGGATAATTATTTTAGAACAAATAGTGTTTTCGTCCGATGCCATTATGTATTCAACAAGAACAATTGCACCGACAAACCGACACCGGCGAGTTAACTCTGAGAACAGCGATGCAGTTTATGGCCTTGGGAGGACTTATTGACACACTTGATTGAAAGAAAATGGGAATAACTTTCCTTTGTGGAATTATTGAAAGGAATAAACAAGACGGCATTGCGGCCATTTACCAAACCTGCTAGCGCCTTCTTCCACCCATTTCAATTTTCCCCGAGAAAGCGCATCGTGAGCAAAATGGATATGGTAAATAGGGTGCAATTTGGAGCCGCCCTCTCCTCCCCCTAATTATGACACTACCAACACCTGATATAACGTAAAGTAAACACCAATATAGGCGAATAGAAACGATCGCGCATGTGTTATTATAATATGCGGTGTTTGCATCTGTATTGGCATCGCATTCTCGGGTGCGGTACGGTGGATAAGCCAACGTTGCCAAGGTCTCCCGTTTTCTCCAGCCGTTTGTGCAAGGAAATTGATTAAGATTTTTTTCACCCGTTATTGATATTTTTTGTCTCCCCGCCACTTTCGCGCAGACCCATTTTGGTCGTAGACAGTGTATGTAGGTCATGTGTTTATCTATTGATGGCGTCATAAGAGACACACAGTAAGAACGAATCGAAGTATGACTACTGGTCGGGGAACGTTCTGGAATGTTGGGAACGTAAATCTGCATAGGGATTGCTACAAAAAAATTTCTTTATGTTAAAAATTCGAAATTGTAAAAATAATTTATACGTTGCTTGTTTAAATCGTGATACGTGCTAGTAGAACGTGAGCGCACTCATTTGCTTGTTGTTCGGCTCTTAAATTTCGGGGTTCGGGGTGCGTTTTCACCACCTTCGCTTAACAGTTGACACTTAAATTGGTAGTGCAATTTTATAAAATTAATTCAATCCAATAGCTTATGCGATTTAGTTTTGTATTTTCATAACTAGGGAGTCCAGAGCTTAGGGGTGGATCCTGCAGTCTGGCTATTCCAGCTGCTTCCCTCCCCTTCCCTGCCCCTCACATAATCTCTACAGAGGTTCGAGGGTGCAGTAATCCTGTAGTGCACTAGGCGCTACGGTGATTTATAAAAAAAAAAATAAAAAATAAAAAAAACTCTAAATAATACGTCCCCGAATATAAATGAACTTTTTTTTTAATTGCCCGTTACGAAGCACCCACTTGACCGACCTGAGTATATATATACAGTACCGAGTAATTAACGGACTAAAACGTACCTATTGCAAAAATATATAGAACAATACGGTACCGAAGAAAGACAGCGTTTAATTACGCATCACAATTATTACTCATCATCATAATTACGCATCCGATTTAAATTGCAATTAAAATTGGGGCAACCTCATTCGATGCTTAAAGCATCCGAGGTTGCAGACAAAATCATGTGAGCAATGTAAATGTATTAATGCATTTGAAAAAAAAAATTCTCACATTGATAGAGAAAGAAAAAAAATAATAAGTCGACCAATTGCAAATTGTCCGATTGTGGCCTCCAATTAACTAACCCCCTTCATTTGGCTCGCTTTGCAAAAAAACACTTAAAGATTGATAGCCGTCATTATCTGGAGTAATTTGGAAAGTTACGCGTGATGATTCTGATTAACCGTTAAGCATATTGTGGAAAGCCCGTTCTACGAACGTACGACGTCATAAACATTATTTGCGGAGGGTTACAGAGGCGAATGGCACAAAATAATCGCTGAATTTATTTTTACAGGATGACGATGAACGGGAATAACTTTAGCAGCGAGCTAACGCTAATTGAGAGCGATGGTGGCACTGAATACAAGTCCAACGGCCTGAATGGAGATATAGGTAGGATTTGAGAATGCTTTATTTTAGCAACTGGGTTATCTTTTTTTTCTTGTCGAGAGCAGGTATGCCGCATAGCGTACATATACTTGCGCTAATACTGGTAAAATAGCTTTATGAAACTAGGAAAATGCATACGCTTACGTGAAAGGTAGAACTTTTTGGCCATAACAGGAATTTAAAATCAGGTCGCCGACTTCTGCCTTTATTTGTTTTTTAAACTTTTTTTACTCAGAGACTTGGGGTGGACACCTTCTTTAAAGAGGTCTTAAACCTAATTTTTCAGGGGGGGCTTATTTTGTCTGGTCGGCAGAGAGCCAGAGACTAAGGAAATGCTAACTCTACTTGGGTCCGGAAGCCCAGGAGTGAAGGCTGTAGGATGTTTACTCGCTGCCATCCCCACTTCTAATCAAAATCCCAAAACAATGTTCAATAACGCAAATTCCTACAGGTACTTTGGTACGGACACCTGTTTTCGTTCGGTTTCCAAATAAAATGAAGATCATGAAATTGCGCAATCCATTTCTGGAATTGTACTCGTACACTAGCACCGAAGCTTTTCAATGTCGCTGTACAATGCCTATATTATAATTACTTGGCAACCTATATACGATTACATTGCTGAATTCCACTTAATTGTGCCCGACGTCCAAAGCTGTTTAATAAACCCTGACGCTGAAGGATTTAATACTGGCCAAATGCCATCCGTGGTTGTAGGTCGCGGCTAGCTTTGAAATTTTCAATGAAAACAGGATACTATTGCCGCGAACAGGAACTACGACCGGCCTACAAGCACTTTTTTTCTCTCAAACGGAACAGTGAAATTGCGCATCAATTGTCTACACATGCAAAATTATACCGCGTGAGCACAAATGAATACCTCCTATGACCTGAGGGCATAAAAATCGATACTGCGTTTAATCTGATCTGATGTCTAAGGGAATTTAAAGTTGTCGTATTAAACCAATTGAGCAGTTGTTTGAATAGTATCACCAATTAAGAATTTGCCTAGCACGGTGGACAAGTCTGGTGCGAAAGTGATTTGACAATTTCGGCCAAAAAGTGCCGTGCAAAATGTTTGGCACTTTAAAAATTCAGTGAAATTCAGGTGACAAAACTTTTGGGCCCACTGAATGTCTCAGGAGGATAAAATTATCCAGGCGATATCGCAACGCCAAAGTTCGAAACCTGCGTGTAACATGCCCTCTGATGGCGTTACGTTCGGGACGAGTGTGGAACCACTTCACACAATGACGTGTACCACGTGAAATAACATTGTGTTAAACATAAAACGGATCTGGTTATTCATAAAAACGCACGGGTAGACGTAGTAAATGATTAGATGACAGATGGCGAAACAAATCGAATGAGAAAATTGTTGAGCCATCAAAATAACGATAGAGAATTGTGGTGGAGGGAAAATAAAATTCGTGTCGCGTTTAATTAATTTATTTACCTTCTCGAAGACAAATGAGCTTAATGGGTTGGAGGAAACACGTGACTTTTTCATCGTGTCCTCAATCGATCTTTGTGGATAAACATAAGAATAATTAAACGTTTGAACAATGCGAAAAGGATTTGCTTGTAAACAAAAAAAGTCCTGTGTGATAGAACAAGGGGCGAATGGCATACATAAGTCTGAGACTTGATGACTGCAATGCAAAAACATATAGGTTCTCATTGTTCCATGAAAAATAATTTGAGCACAAGGTTGAACAAATTGCCGTTACGTGATAGGTTGTGTAACGATCCCAATTTTGGAACCGACTCTGAGCTCCGTTGACTTGGTATTTTTTGTTACGTTAATTGCTGTAATCGCGATGTGGATTACACAATCGACACCTCAAGCTCGTATTTTCGCAGTCAGACTGATAAAAGAGCAATTTTAAGGACTGACAAATTTGAGGTGAATGCGTTGTTTTCGGTTATCGGCGCAGTTTATTGGACGTGTCAAAAAGACATTGACGTTGGTCCGAACACATCGCCTGTATCTGTGCCTAGGCCACTTGATAGTCAGATCAATGGCGGCTCGTCATTAGAGACCGGTGAGGCCAAGGCTCGACAAGTCAAAATTGAAACGCAGCTTTTGTTTAATTCAATTAAAATTTGTTCCTCCACAGTGATACTTTTCGTGAAATGTAGTCTCTTAAAATCGTAATTTCTGACCGTAACCAGGTATTCTTTTGGTCACGAGCCGCCACTGAGATTTCGATTATCCACGGTAAGTGTGCCAAATAAGAATGCACGCGGCGCGCCAATCGCAGCCCGAGCCAATCTTTGTATTTTTATATATCACTAGGCATGCAAGTGCTTCGTTCAAGTATTTCATTGAAGTGAAAAATATCTGACGATAGATAAACAGCGTCAATTTTATAATTAATTGATACAGCAATCGTGACGCTATCTGATCTGTGTAATAAATTTTGCCCAGCTTGGTTCAACCGAACACCCCCAGCACGCGATTGGCAAAGTAACTGCATACGTCAGATCAGCTATCAGCTGAATAGAGTACGCACGAGGTGGGGGTAAAACTAAATTTGACTCTTGGGTATTTTTTTTTTTTTTTAAAAAGTCACCGTAGCGCTTAGTGCACCACAGGACTACTGCACCCTCGTGTCTCTAAGGAGATATGTGAGGGGCAGGG
>JAUJYS010003131.1:0-13578 GCA_033995665.1 Melogona broelemanni | reverse complement strand
AAATGATAGCCTCGATAGAAATAGCCTCTATCATCCAGTAGCAATCAATGAACTTAATCCCATTGCAAAAGAAGATGGTCAACGTGTTCAAGATGGTTTCCAGCATGTAGGTGCTGATGGTCAGGCTGAAGACGAACGTCAGTGAGCTGTCCAGCCGCATCAACAAGAGAACAAAAGAATTCAGCTGGTTGTGGAACTCTTCCAATCTTTCCTCTAATGTCTGGTGACCAGTTTCTGCCACGATCTCCACAATTGTTTCAAACAGAAGAGACATGGTTGAACAGATCAAGACAATGAATCCAACAATGATCATATTGAGGTAGACATTGAAGCCACGGAAAAGCAGCAAAGTGGTTATCCATGATGGCTTACTGGTCCAATTATACCATTTGTCAGCGTTCATGTAGTATACTATGAAAAAGGGATGATCATACACAATCCAAGAATTACCAGCCTTATTGTATTAAATAGAATTATCTTAAATTATAAGATTTTAAACAGGAAAAAATGTATTGATGCAAATGCATGATGTATAAACAACTGCTGCTAGGCATGTCCATCAACAATCGAAAATATCAAAAAATAGTTGACCGATTATCAGTGTTAGGTTGGAACGGAACTGAAAGTTCCCGTTCCCAGGAACGCGTTCCTTTTTTTAGGAACGCCTATTTCCTTTTTTCGTCATTTTTCATCATCATTTTTGACAGGTTCTGGCCGTCAACATGTCTTAGCATCTTCCAGTTATTTATTCCGATTCGAAACCATCCAAATTTATTAAGAATCATACGTTTTTGTACTTTTTATTGAAGGAACGGAAACGAAACGCGTTCCTTTTATTGTAGACATGTAAATCGGATATTTACCTGTAGTTATATTCACTATAGTAGTTTGTAAGCAAAAAGAAGAAAAACTTCCAAATTGAAAATCTACTTACGGGACAGTTGAATAAACCCAGCCATATTGAAACAAACGCATGTTCGAAAAGCAAGGCTCCTAATTCTCCTTTCCAAACGGTGACGCAAGGCTGGATACAATTGAATCTTCCTCCACAGTGTGACCAAATTCAGTAGGGGTTTTTCCCGACAACACGACACAAAAAAGTAGGACACGAAGATGGCCTGATTGAAATTCCAAAAGAATTCAGCCAGAAGCATGAGACTGTTGTAACTCATGGAACCGTTGAATGGGTCAGCAAAATGAAATTTTAGTCCCGAACTGATCCAACATTCCGATACAGCGACCAATGAATAAACCAGCCAAAAATTGAATTTTGATTTTATTGATACATTCGAGTCCAGGTTGGGACTTACTTCGTTCCAGGAGAAAATGCCGCAAACTTTGAGTGTTAGCAAATATGGCCACCACAGTTGGGAAATGTTTTTCAAAGGATCTTTCGATGTTATTTCACTTGTTATTTTACTTTGATAAACAGATATTACCGAATCTGGCATCTTTGGCTAAGCTTGACAGTTAATTCAATTAGTTTCACATAAATTGAATAATTTTTAGCCAATTCAATTTTGATGTTAGCTCAATTATCTTCAGATAGCTCTTTTATTTGCAGTTAATTCAATTATTTTTAGTTAAATTTAGTATTTTCAGTTAAATTAATTATTTATAGTTCAATCAATTGCTTTCAGTGAAATCAATTAAATACGGTTAATTCGATTATTTTAAGTCAATTATTATTTCCGGGTAAATCGATTATTTCTAATTTAATTAATTATTTTCACTTGAATCAATTATTTTCAGTTAAATTAATTATGTGAAGTGAAATTAATTATTTTCAGTTAATTCAATTGTTTCAGTTATTTTAATTATTTCCAGTTAGTTTTATAATTTCCAGTTAGTTAATTATTTTCTGAATTTATTTTTAATTTGGACAAAATTATTTGTTAGCGTGATTAAAAGTGATCACTGTTGTAAACCAAATTAGCAACCTTGTTAGCAATCCTTGTGTTTCTAATTCATGCATGTGTGTATAATTCCTGCTTTAAGCCAGATGTGCCTTCAAGTTGAATTTAATCAAAGGTAAACGATTGCGAGGGAATATTATAATTGTCAGCGTAATTCAGAATATTGAAGCTTGGATGGAACACATAATCAACATAGCTCAACCGAAAGTCAACAGGGAAGCAAATATTTGCTTTAATTCACCATAAAACAAGATAAGGGGTGGATCCTGCAGCCTGGCTATTCCAGCTGCCATTCCCCATCCCTTCCCTTCCCTGGCCCTCACATATCTCCATAGAGATCCGAGGGTGCAGTAATCCTGTAGTGCGCTAAGCACTACGGGGATTTAAAAAAAAAAATAAAACATAATATTTGATGTATGGTTTAAGAACTTTGGCCGATAGCCCCCTTATTTCTCGGGCGGAAAAAATTCCTACCTTCCTTCGGAATGAAAGGAAAGCCATGAGAGCCGTGCCTGTATGTTGCCAGGTACATGTTCAAGATCCTAACCTAAGTCAAAAGCCTATGGAATTAAACTGTGTTACCGACATCATGCAGAGTTAGGTACAAAGGAACGAACGTTTCTTTTCTCAGGTCTCCGGAGGTGAGGAACATTTGTATTGAATTTGCATTGAGAAAAGAAAAAGAAGGTTCGAAGGTCCAAAGGATAAAAGGAACGAGCGTTCCTTTGTACCCAACTCTGCCGACACGTTACAACATGCCATGCATGTGCGAAATATTTTGCATTATTTTAATTATTGTAATGAACGATTGGATAAATATTTGTTTAATACTTGTAGTCATGACAACTTTGAATGACATCAATGCAAATAAATTACAAAAATGGAAGGTTAATTATCTCTTCAATTAAGATGCGTTTCGAAATTGGACCATGACAAAAATGTAGGTCAGGTACAGACTCGCAACCTGATGAGAAATGTGAAAATAAGAAAAGCGATTAGCAGACGAATTATATTGTTTGAACACAATGTTTGAACAAATTTGATATATTTTTCTCACTTACCGACATTAACATCCTTCTAGTCAAAACATCGATTCCGAAGAAGGTAAATCCAATCGATAAATTACTCAAACGCTCTTTCAGTGAAGACAACTTGAAAATTTTAAATTAACGTCAGCGTTTTTAAAATAAAATATATTATTAATATCGTCTCTAAATGAAATTGTGTAGTGGACTTACCAACATGTTTCCTGACATGCTCAAATCCTTGTGGTCACATGAGGTGCATAATGTTCCATAAGATTTTAATGCCTAGTTGATACAAAAAACATAAATTGAACAATAAGCTGAGTTTAGATTTAGATGGGGCAATTGCAGCGTTGCAGGATTATGGCAATACATGTACATTGACATGGAACCAAGATAGTTATAATTTAAAAGATTCATTTTATCGTATTTCTCCCGTCTGCGCCGCGCCACCAAGCTTGCACCTTTTCCCGCGAAATCTAATGCCATTTCAATTTCAAAGTATCGTACATCGTACGATACTATCGTACATCGCACGATACTATCGTACATCGTACGATACTATCGTACATCGTCCCACCTACCCATAATCCCATGAATATAATCTACTGAAAAATACACTGACCACTGTTGGCGCTAGTCAACAAATTATGCCAAAAAACGTTTAGGTATTTACCTGTTTTGATAAGCCAGAAGCCACCACACAAATGATAGCCTCGATAGAAATAGCCTCTATCATCCAGTAGCAATCAATGAACTTAATCCCATTGCAAAAGAAGATGATCAATGTGTTCAAGATGGTTTCCAGCATGTAGGTGCTGATGGTCAGACTCAAGACGAACGTCAGTGAGCTGTCCAGCTGCATCAACAAGAGGACAAACGAATTCAGCTGGTTGTGGAACTCTTCCAATCTTTCCTCCAATGTCAGGTGACTAGTGTCTGCCACGATTTCAATAATTGTTTCAAACAGGAGAGACATGGTTGAACAGATCAAGACAATGAATCCAACAATAATCATGTTGAGGTAGACATTTAAACCGCGGAAAAACAGCAAAGTGGTTATCCATGATGGCTCACTGGTCCAACTATACCGTTTCTCAGCGTTCATGTAGTATACTATTAAAATAAAGAAGGCACAATCCACAAATTACCAGTTATCATAGAAGCTGAAATACTAACCTACAGTATAAGAAAAATACATTGATAAAAAAGCATTTCAACAAATATATGATGTTTATGTATAACCCCTCAGCAATCGAAAATATTAAAATATAACAGTTAGTTTTTTTTTCGGCGCTGTACCGAGCCTGTTTCTCTATTCGTTTTAACTTATAAGACGTCCTAATGTCGACATCAAAGACAGTTTTCTCACCGTAGTGCCTAGTGCACTACAGGATTACTGTACCCTCATGTCTTTATGGAGATACGTGAGGGGCAGGGAAGGGATTGGGAATGGCTACTGGTATAGCCAGGCTGCAGGATCCACCCCTAAGCTCTGGACTCCCTAATGGAAGCTCAGGGTTGACGCCAGTACCCCAGGCTAACGAATTACCGAAAGCCTGCGCCGGGAATCGAACCCGGGACCACTTGTTCAGTAGAATGTGACCATACTCACTGAGCCACTGGGGGGCGACCTATTGAATATTGTAATCATAGAGAAAAAATCCAAATAAAAAATATACTTACAGGATAGTTGAATAAAACCAGCGATATTGAAACAAACGCATGTTCTAAAAGCAAGGCTCCTAATTCTCTTTTCCAGACGGTGACGCAAGGCGGGATACAATTGGATCTTCCTCCACAGTGTGACCAAATTCAGTAGGGTTTTTTTCCGACAACACGCCACAAAAATGTAGGACACGAAGATGGCCTGATTGAAATTCCAGAACGTGTCTGCCAGAAGCATGAGGCTGTTGTAACTCATGGAGGCATTCATCGGATCCATAAAATATAATTTTAGTCCCGAGCTGATCCAACACTCCAACTCAACGACCAGAGAATAAACCAGCCACAAGTTGAATTTTGATATTTTTGATACATTAGAGTCCGAATTGCGACTTACTTCATTCCAGGATAAAACACCGCAAACTTTGAGTGTTAGCAAATATGGCCACCAAAGTTGGGAAATATCTTTCAAATGATCTTTCGAAGGTTTTTCAGTTGCTATTTTACTTGGATACACAGATATTACCGAATCTGGCATCTTTGATTCAACTTTTTCAACTTCAACTTTTTCAGCCAATTAAATTATGTTTTTAGTTGTTTTTTTTAAGTTTAATTATCTTCAAATAGTTCTGTCGTTCTATAGTTAATTTAATTATTTACAGTTAAAGTTAATATTTTCAGTTAAATTTAATATTTACTGTTAAATCAATTATTTCCTGTTAAACCAATTACTTTCAGTTTTTTCCTGTTTCCACAAAATCAATTGTTTCCAATCAATTGTTTTCTGGTTAAATATATTATTTTCAGTTAATTCATTTGTTTATGTTATTTTAAGTATTTCGATACTTCAATTATTTTTTAATTTATTTTTAATTTGGATGATTATTTGATAGCGTGATTAAAAGTGGGCATTATTGTAAACCTTATCAGCAACCTTGTTAGCAATGAGAGTTGAACACAAATCTATCACGAATGATCACAAGCATCGCCTTAACACCATTCGTGAGGAAGATCAATATACAGAAAATATGTCGTCGTAAATTAAAATATAAATAAAATTAATAAAATAAAATTAATAAAATTGTTTGCAATCCTTGTAAAAACTATCGCTTTACGTGGTCGATAATGCCTGCTCCAAGCCAGACATGCCACTAAGTTGAATTTGATTAAGGGTAAACATTTGCGATGTAATATTGTAAGTGTAATTCAGAATATTGAAGCCAGGATGGAACACATAATCAACATTACACAACCAAAAGTCAACAGGAAAGCAAATATTTGCTTTAATTCGTCATAAAACAAGATAAGCTTCACAGCTGCATCTGGTAGTTTCATTATGCTTATGTAGTTATCATTAGGTAGTTCAGAGCTTAGGGGGTGGACCCTGCAGCCTGGCTCTTCCAGCTGCCAATCCCCTTCCCTTCCCTTCCATTTTTCACCGACAATTTTCGACCGATTTCGGGGTGCGTCCACTAATCGGATCCCGACAGTCATTGGCTCAGGGGAGGCCAGACACGGGGAAGGGCTCGTGTCTACAGCACGTGTATGTCTACCTCCCCCTCATTTCACACGATGCCCCTCTCACCGTCCCCCTTAACCAACGCGTGGCAAAGTCACCCTTCAGCGACTGAGCCGCCAAAGTTCCAACCCCATCCCTGTTCCCTATCCCTATCCCTATCCCTGTTTTTTTTTGTTCAATTTTTAAAAAAATCTGCCACTATGAATCGTGCGTTTTCGCAACCGGCATGTTACCCACACTTTTTTTTTTATAAATCATCCCCACCTCTCTAGGGTGACAACCCATCCCTAAAAACCAGTGGCGCACCTTGGAGTTCTTCAAGGACAAATGATAGTAGGGGTCGTGTGGTGTAGTGGTGTAGTGGTGTAGTGGTGTAGTGGTTAGCGCGTTTCCCTTCTATGCCTGTGATTTCGTGTTCAATTCTATCATTCTCAATCATTCTCAATCAGTCTCAATCATAATTAATTTAAAAAAAAAACTCTACTTCACCTCTTTGGAAGTCGTGTTGTTTGAGGAATGATTAGTTCGTGGATTTTTTTTTCTTCTTTTGTTAGAATAAAGCAGTGTTTCAAAAAACTTTTTGGTTTGCGGAGCTCTATTTAGAACCAAGTTTAATGGCGGGATTCCTAAGAGGCTGCCAATTTTAACGGCGGAAGCCCATTTAATAAAAGCTAATAGCGTTCGCTATTAGCTTTTATTAAATGGGCTTCCGCCGTTTAAATTGGCAGCCTCTTAGGAACAAATCAATGGCGTTTTATTTTTTATTCTATTTTCCGGGGGTGGCCGCGGAGCCCCTGGGAAATGCCCCGGAGCCCTAAAGGCTGCGAGCAGTGTTGGGTAGGAACGGAACGGAAAGGAACTGGAACGGAAAGGAACTGGTTCCTTTTTTGAGGAACGGAGGAACGCCTAGGTTCCTTTTTATTTCTGTAGGAACTGTAACGGGAATTGGTTCCTTTTTTTTAGGAACGGGAACGGGGGTTCCTTTTCTGGTTACAGCGTTCCTTGTTCTAATAACCTTCATTCTCTAAAAGCACACTTTCCTAAAAAAAAACATGTTTCGATTGAAAATTGAACCTAAAGTTAATCCTAAAATTTTATTTATGAATTGGCACCGCGCACGTGCAACTCCGTAACGTCGATCATTCGAATTCTTCAAATATTGAAGGAACGGAGAAGGAACTGGTTCCTTTTGAAAAGGAACGCAGGAATGCCTAGGTTCCTTTTTATTTTTGAGGAACTTGAACTGGTTCATTTTTTTATTAACGTAAGCCGAATTCATGATTTTAATTTAACTTATTTGTCAGTATTTTTCATGTACAATAGCAAACGAAGAGATTTTCAATATTTCTAATTCGACTTTAATAATTTAAAAATCGAATTTAATAATCAAATAAAATTACATGATAGCATACATTTCATGAGGGCTTACAGGAGAAATTACACGTACATTAAAGTTAGTATACTTTTTTTAATGGGTGCTAACTTTGAAATGGAACCATCACATAGATGTAGGTTAAATACAAACTTGCAACCTGTTGGAAAAATTAAATTAGAAATAATTGAAATTGCATCAGAAAAACACATTTTTCCAAAGTTATTAAAATTAAATGTCATCATGTATTTTGTCAAACACTATGAAACACGCGTACAAACAAATTTATGCTCTTGGAATTTATCAATTGAAAGCAGTATAAATAAAATGAAATTATTTTGGTCAAGTATTTTTCAAGACATCAATCAATAAATAATCAAACAAGAATCAAGACATCACGTCATTATTCTATTTTCAATTGTCGTGTTTCGATTCCTGTTTTTTAAAAGCAAAATAAAATTTCTGAATTCCAATTATGTTTCAATTGGTTCACTAAGCTCTTTACTTCTGCACTTACCGAAATTAATAATTTCCTTGTAATCACTTCGATGCCAAAAAAGGTGAATCCAATGGACAAGTTACTCAAACGATCCTTCAGAGATGCCAACTTAAAATATCAATCAACAAAAAGTGCATCGAATTCATTAATTTAAAACAGAAGCAAAGTCTGATTAAAAAAAGTAAAATGTGGTAAAATTCAATTTTGATCAGGCTACCAGACGATGACATGCCATTCGCATTTTCTACTGTGACTATTACAATCTGTTAAATACATAAGTGAACAAAAAGCCTTTGACAAGCAATTTATTGACAACTAAAGCTAACGTACCGATGGCTCAGTGGGTATGGCAACATCCAACGAAGCGAACGGTCCCGGGTTCTATTATTTTCTGTTTTCGGCAGACCGTTCTCATGGGACACACACCGCCAGGGGGCGACCTGGTATTTAGGCCTAGTCTAAGCTTCTGGCCTTGGTAGGGATCTTTAATGTGTACCTGACAACGTACAGGCACGGGTCTCACGGCTTTACTTCCATTTCGAAGGAAGGTACGATTTTTTCTCGCCAGAAAAATTTGGTAGGTCACGGGAATAGATGGCGAGAACGTTGCCACTAGACTACCGAGGGTTCGATTCCCGGCCCAGGCTCTCGTTTATTCGACGAGCCTGGGGTACTGGCGTGGAATAAGGCACGAAAATCGCCCGTGTCCAGTAAGGAACTTTTGCAGTACCATGCTGAGGTTCTCTACAGGACTGGATGCCTGGGATTAGGTATGTAGTCTTTAAAGCGAAGAAAGTTTAAAGACACTAACGACACAACGATAGAGTCTCTCGGCGCGCACCGAGGATGAACGACGTTAGGGGGACGTTATGTTGAGGGACATGCCTGCAGTCGTCTATATTTTTATGTATTTCCTTCTGTCTATGTAGTCTTTGTTTGATTAGTTAGCTAGTCTTCACTCTGCCATGCTTCCTTGTAACGATTTCAGAATGATCTTACCAATAAATTGCCAGAAAGTTGCAATTGCTTGTGGTCGCATGAGGTGCATAATATCTTGTACGACTTCGATACCTACATTTTTAAATAGTAAATTAACTAATTAAACACATTTGCAGGAAGAGAATAGCTGATGAAATGGAATGTAACCACTGGTAAGCAAGTTTTTCTTTTGAAAGGGATCTCGATCCAGTTTTCTGCATAAAGTATAACAATTGAGGCTCTCGTCATTCCTTTGGAAATGGATCTTGAAAGAGGAACTTTTAATGAAAAAGGAACTTTTAATGAAAAAGGAACTTTTAATGAAAAAGGAACTTTTAATGAAAAAGGAACTTTTTCTTTTAAAAGAAACTAGTCCTTTTTTAGATTAATAATATCTTTAAAATCTCGAGTTTTGAGGAACACGTCCATTTCCTGAGGATCTTTGGAACGTCCTCGTTCCTAGGAAAGCGTTCCTTTTCTGAAAAACTTTGGGATGTTCTCGTCCCTATAAGCCCGTTCTTTTGTTCTTTTCCTGAGAAACTTTTGAACGTCCTCGTTCCTATTTTTAGGATGGAACTGACCGCCGCCTGAAAATGTGGCGGAAAACAACAATCTTCCTACATTGACAATTTACCGGAATTGCTTCTAGAAACAATTTTGAATGATAATTTTTTAATTGAAGGAACTAAATCGTTCCTTTGGTTAGAGGAACGGCTTAGTTTCTTACATTTTATGCAGGAACTCGTTACTTGTGAAAAGGAACGAACCCAACACTGCCATGTTTGATAATCTTACCTGATTGGCCAATCCAGCTGCAGCGTAGCAAATAACCACCAGACTGGCACCAGCTTCAGCCATCCAGTATGAGTTGGCCAGCTTAGGACCCTTGTCCATAAACAAGGTCAACGTATTGATGACCGTCTGCAGCATGTAGGTGCTGATGGTTAGGCTGAACACGAAGGTGGTCGAGTCGTCCAGGTGGGTCAGGAGATGGATGAAGGCGTTCAGTTGTTCGTGGACGTCCTCCAGTCGATCCTCCAAGGTCTGGTGAATGCTGTCCACCACGATGTTGACGACGGCTTCCAGCACCAGTGACGTAGTTGAACAGATCATGACCATGGAGCCGACGAGGATCATGGCTAGATAGACATTGAATCCGCGGATCACGATGAAGACTACGTCACAGGTGGTCATGTCCTTCAGCTGCGGCCATTCAATGTAATAGTAGTAGACTGTAACAATAAAAATATGCTCAATGTACCGTGTATTGAGAAGGTGATAGAAGCTGTTGTATTCAAAACCATCATCATCCATTGTCTATATATACCGTGAATCTCTCAAATTCACTGAAATTTTTTGAAGAACTAATGTAGAATTAAAATTGTGAACAAGTTTACAATTTCCAATCCACTAACACCTATGCCTATAGCGTGACAATAATTAATATAGTACTGGTCTGAATACACTGAACAGTACCAGTTTCACGAACACCACTGTGATCATCAGCTGGCATTTGGCAAAATATGGTAATCTGTCTTTTGTAATAATAATTTCAGCTAGTACTTTCGCAGGCTTCATTCGGATACTGCTACTATCATGTTGTCACAGCGTGACCTTGGCGTCAAAGAGCTAGGCGTTGCAGCTGCGCATTCCGGATTTTGTGCACACAAAATGGCGGAAACTCTGTTTTATTATATATATACGTGTACGTACCGATGGCTCAGTGGGTATGGCAACATCCTACTGAGCGGACGGTCCCGGGTTCGATTCCCGGCGCAGGCTTTCGTTTATTTGACGATCCTGGGGTACTGGCGTCACCCCTGAGCTTTCATTAGGGAGTACAGAGCTTAGGGATTTCAGCCTGGCTATACCAGCTGCCATTCTCCTTCCCTTCCTTTCCCTGCCCCTCACATTTCGCCATATCGACAAGAGGGGTAGTAATCCTGTAGGGGTTAGCACTACAGTGATTTTAAAAAAAAATTATTTAGGAATTTTGTTAATAACTTTTTATTAATGTTTATATTTTTATTGCTGTTCTTGGTGTATTAATTAAGGCAGAACTTACGTCCAAACTGAAAAAGTGCTGCAGCATTGAAAAAAAAAAAACACTTCCAGACACATCGCCTAATCCGCCTCTCCAGGACACAAGCTGCCGGAGCGGGCAGCCGTATCCGCGTCCACAGTGTGACCAGATTGTCTAAGGACTTTCCGCGCACGCAGGCCACGTAGATGCAGGACAGAACAACGGCCTGGTTGACGTTCCAGGAGGTGTCCACGATGATCATGAGGGTGCCGTAGTTGAACATAAAAGCTTCCGGTTGAATGAAATAGAATCTCATAACCGAGTTACACCAGCTCTCCAGAACGACCAGCAGCGAATAAATCTTCCCGAAATTGTGGTTTTTAGAATTGGTGATTTTATCCGGGTCTCTCGTGACGTCATTCCAGCAGATGACGCCAATGGCCTTGAGAATGAGCAAATATGGCCGCCACAGTTCGGTGAAACGTTTCAGGGGAATACTGGTCGTTTGGTTTGTTTTCTCGGAGAATTCCCACGATTCTACTGATCTAATCAATTTTGACATTGCTGGTGCTCAATTAAAATATTGTTTTTTAATGAATCCAAACGCTATAAATTGGAATGCAAACTTGTAATTTGAAATATCAAAACGTTGATAGTAATCCTGTAGTGCACTAGGCGCTACGGTGATTTAAAAAAAAAAATAAAAATAAAAATAAAAAAATAATAATAATCGAAATTATTTTTTAATATATTTTGTTTTTCTTATTCTAACGTGAAATTTGCATGATTAAATAAAATTATTCATGATTGATATTGAAAGGCATATTGTTTTCCTTATTTCGAATTTAAATTTATTTTTCGTATTTCAAGTTTACTTGACCAAGCAAACTTTATTTCTAAAATCGTTACCACTGAAAAAATTATGATTGCCATAAAAAAATTCAGTTTTAAATTTGAAAACTAATGTTAATAAAAAGCAATTATATATTGAAATTTGGGGAATAATATTGGTACTACTTAAAATTGTCAAGAACAAACCCAGGTTTCAAATTTCAATTCAATTGGCGATTAAATTAGCAATATTGCACAATAGTTATTCTAGTTATGAAACAGTTTCACTAAAATAAAATCTGTACATTGTACAAGCTCACTAGATTTTTCTTTAAAATCATTGAAATTTCATTACAATTCAAAATTCAAGTTGATTGTTTAAGAATTCAAATAATTTCAGAATTCAAGTTCAATTTCATGTTTCGGTGAGTTGAAAGACATGGTAACACGAGTAAAAATCCTATATAAGTTCCTTGAGCTTCACAGCATTGTAGATAATAATCCCACACACAGGAAACGTCCGCGTATTTCGAAGATGCAATTTAGATAAGTGTTCGGGGCCAGACCATTTGTTAAACATAAGTAGCCAATGTGACCATTTTTTCCCAGCGGACGTATAACGGTGTTTTTATGTAATTATCTTGAATTAGTGAGATTGACACTCAACATGATCTGAAGTGGAACTGCTTCTGGGCAGTTTTGGGTTCGTTCTTCTTGAAAAGGAACCAGTTCCAGTTCCTCCGATGAAAAAATGAACCAGTTCCGGTTACGGTTCCTTAAAAATTGAAAGGAACCTAGAATTTTTCCGTTCCTTTTGCGTTTCTTCGATTAAAAGATATTTAGAAGAAAAAAAACATTTCGACGAATGTAGAAAATTGCGGACCAAAAGTTTCAACATATCTGTTTGATGCTGCAAAAATTGTTCCACTGACGAATAATATTATACTCGTAAAAAGTTTCAGGTTATGGCGAAAGGAAATATTTACACAGAAAATGAACCCCCGTTCCAGTTCCTCGAAAAAAAAGGAACCATTTTCCGTTCCAGTTCCTCAAAAATTAGAAAGAAATTACGAGTTCCTAAGTTCTTCAAAAAAGGGAACCAGTTCCTAGAAACGGAACTTTTCCGTACTTCCGGTCCTACCCAACACTGATTCTTTTTTTTTTTAATTCCATGTCGAAGCATGCTTCTGTGCATACATAAAACCAAGAAAAATTAATTTATTGTCTGACTGAAAGGCCAAGTTCATTTCTATGTCATTTAATATATCCCGAACAGCTCCACTTAGTCAGAAAAATCGATTCTGAACTGTGGCCAAAAATCCCTAGGGTCGCATTGCCAATAAGTAAATAGACACTTTTATCATTCATTGCATTATCAGATATATTAATATGGTAGGATTCGCTGAGAATGCGATCAATAAAATTTGAAGAGCGATGTATGACTTTAATTTGGTTAATGTTGGGGGTGTGCCCCAGAGTCAGACAATGCTTCGAGAGTGATGACTTGTAAATCATTTTGTTTCTTAAATTCTTATGCATTGTCTGACTCTGGGTTGGCTTGTAGATGTTGTGCAGGTGGTTGTTGCGCCGATCGACTCATCCTTGAAATTGATAACCTTGGCATCGCTTGCCTTTTCATGGCAAGTGTACGTGTGCAGTGAAAGGTCGAATATGTTTTCAGCATTCAAATGAAACACTCAAAAATGACATGTGGCACGTGACCAAGGTGGCTTTTACGAAAGCAAGTAAA
>JAUJYS010003130.1:0-13579 GCA_033995665.1 Melogona broelemanni | reverse complement strand
CCAGCATATACAACACATATAGGGGTTGGACAAATTAATGGAAACAGATCTGTTTGTGCACCTTATAGAGCTGTTTCTTTTATTATGTCCAACCCCTGCATATACTCGTGTACCCGTGGAGCATGTCAAGAAAACCTTTCGCACTTGCTTGCCAAGTGTGCGAGTACTGTGAAACAAACACGCCTAGTGACTGACCAGGGTGATTTTATAGCTAACTAAACAAAAATAAAATAAATTGTTATGGCTTTATATATTTCTTCCTGTTCGAATAAAAATAAAAAATGTACAAAAGAAAGCACGTTTCGGGAATCGAACCAAGCACCATGGCATTTCAAGCCTACCACTCGACCCGCGAAGAGTTGTACTTACTCGGTATTCTAAATTCTGGTTGCCGAATCTCTCATCTCGCGCGATCGATTGGGACAGTTGAAATTATTCACGCTTACGGTAGAACGCGTGCGAATTGCTATTATAATAAATATCAATATTTGTTATTATAATAAGTAATAATATTTGTTATAATAATAAGTAATAATATTTTTTATAATAATAAATACTAACAATCTTTTACAATAGAAAAATATCATAAAATATTAATTAATTAAAATATTTTTCGAGCAGCAACAGATATTGACAACCATTATTCATGTGCGTTAAATTATTAATATGAGCAAAAGTGTCATCATGTAGGAGACGATATGGCAACTTTAAGACGCTAGGTATGCAAAACGAGAAATCAAACAAACATAAGAAAAATTCCATAAAATTATATTAAAATTAAAAGAAAATAAAATAAAATTATATATAAGACGCTAGGTATGCGAAACGAGAAATCAAACAATCATAAGAAAAATTCCATAAAATTATATTCCATTAGGGAGTCCTCGATTCGCATACCTAACGTCTTACAGTTGCCGTATCATCTCCTACATGGTCTAGGTTACACTTTTTCTCATATTGTTTCAAAAACGGCTCCTAAAAATCATTTGCTTGTAAATTATTAATGACATCGCTTCATTTAATGTCGGCCCCCAGTGGCTCAGCGGGTACGGTCACATTCTACTGAGCGGGTGGACCGGGGTGGTTCCGGGTTCGATTCCCGGCGCAGGCTTTCGTTTATTCGATCCTGTGGTCTTGGCGTCACCCCTGAACTTCCATTAGGGAGTCCAGAGATTAGGGGTGGATCCTGCAGTCTGGCTATTCCAGCTGCCATTTCCCATCCCTTCCCTTCCCTGCCCCTCACATATCTCCATAGAGACACGAGGGTGCAGTAATCCTTTAGTGTACTAGGCACTACGGTGATTTAAAATAATAATAATAAAAAAATTAAGCGGCATACTCGTATACGGTTTTGCTCAACTTTCATCATGGATAACCATAAACGTCTGTAAATTATAAACTCATAGGGACATGCGCTTAAAAAGTATAGTCCAGTGCGTAACTATTTAAAACATCATACCACAGGGCAAATTCTTTCACAAACAGAAATGTTGTCAAACAAGTTGGTACCTGTAATCAAGTATCGTGGCCATGACACATTAAAGCAGATGCTCATCAACAAACTGAATTCGGGGATCCGTCTAAAACGCGCCGGCATATCGTCTTCAATTCACAGCGTGAAATCTGACTGTACGGATAAATACTACAATTACTGCATCTGCCCATCACTTCACAATATAATCGTTTTAAGTCCTGCGGGCAAATATCTACCGAATGAAGCCATGGAAGCTGCATCCTGCAATCAATTCGCATGAATTTAAATTAAAAGTGTGGGAGCACGCCGAGATGAATGTCGAATAAATGACAAATAAACTTTCATTTATATTACACTAACTCTTAAGCCTGGCTGAGGACAGGCAGCTCTTTCGCAGGCTTTGAACGGTTACATATTTTTTATTCACTGCAGTGAAGAACACCACAGGAGATTCTGTATCCCTCTTAATCGCATCCAAAGAACATTTATAGAGGGACACATTTTCACCACTACCTCGGAATCGAATAGCGAAATCCCGAACCGGGAATCGAACACGGGATCGCCGAACACATGACGCTCTACCACTCACTAAACTACGACGACCGCACTTAATGCGCATTCAGGATTTTGTGCACACAAGATAGCGGAAACTTTGTTTTATTATAGGCTGACCGATAGATAGGCAAATTGCAAGAGAATACTCAAAGAAATATATTTGAAAATTAAGACTGAAAGCAATATGGAAATTCTTCAGAGAAAGTCATTAATAGGCGTTTTTCTTCGCTAAACTGACAGGGGCCGCAAGGTTGGCCACCTCTCGGAAGGTGAGAACCGTATCCCCAGATCCAATCCCGGTCACTCCGGAGCCACAAATTCAATTGACGTCAATGGTAAGGTAGATTTCGAACCCCTCCCCCCCAATCTGTGCGACTGATCACAATGTCTACACGTGTCACCCGGTCGAACAACATGGTATCGCGACCCGAAAACAACAAGCCAGACAAAAAACGGGAACATTCGCAAACAGATAGAGTTCACGAATGGCGACAGCCGCAAAAGGAAAAGATAATCCTCGAGATTATCAATTTCAGCACGAACGCACAACATCCACAATGGTTGGACAGGATAATGAAAACAGTTCTATAAGGTGCAAAAACAGAACTGTTTCCATTATTTTGTTCAACCCCTGTACATGAACTTGGAGATCACAGGCTATAGCGTTTCGTCAGCGCGAATAGCTCGTGCTCACACTAGAAAACTAGGGTATGGTGGATAGCGGAAACCACGAACATTCGTTCTCAAGAAGCAATACGTCATTGGAAAATTACACTGACATTAAGCCGCAAACAGCTCTTAAGGGCCTATGGTTTGGGTTAAATGGTCGGTCAATCAAGAACAAATATGTCCTATTTTTTACCACAATAACTATAAACGCTGCTAGCAGGGGCGACCTGATAATTTGGCCTAGCCTTGGTTTCTGACCTTGCTAGAGATGTTTAACGGGAACCTGACAACGTACATGCACGAGTACCTCACGGCTATACGAAGAAATGCGTGCGAACAAATTTCTCTCTCCCGAAAAATATATTTCATTATTATGATTTTTAATATTTTAAAATTATTAAAGATTGTGATGCAGAATAGCAATTGCCATTGACCAACGGATTTAGAAGATCTCGTAGTAAATCAAGTCCTTAAGAAATTCCTTTAAGAAAAACTTAAGAAATTCAGTATATATTTAATGTCCATGTATCAGTTTCCATCCGCTGTATGTCCCCGCGATTTAAAGCACTGAAATAGCTATCGCAAGATGCCAGCATCACTAATTAGGGTCAAGGATCGGGGTAAATATACATATATATCCCCTGCCATTGCCTTTTCCCCCATATCTTAATTCGCAACTTTTCCGCGCGGTCCGAAGATTTCGATTCACTAATTTTTCTTAATGAAAGTATTCCACATGCAGGGCACTACACTAGCAACGAATCAGTTTATTTAACTTGTCAATGAAGCATAAAATCACGACATGATATCCCATTCCAGTCTTGAATAAAATGTTATAGTACAAATATCAAAACATGCTCACTTCCATTAGGATCATGCTTAAACATTCGGATAGAGTTACAAAAGCTTTTTACAGTTCCCGTTATCCGCTTTCGACAGAAATGCAATGACCTCTAAATTGTACATAATATTTATCGACTGCGCTGGCTTACAGAATTGCAAAAATATGGATTCAATTCAAGGATAAAGTTCGCCTATGCGTAACATGCAGTGGGTAAGCCTATACCACAGGGGAAAATTGATAATTACCACATGAAGGTCTACAACATTTCATGGAAAGCTGTTTTGTTTTTGTTAAGAAATTAGGCAGGTAAGTTCACACAACTTAGTACACGAGTACAAGGGTGGATGTAAAAACTGTTGGAAACAATTTCATTGACAGAATTTCGTTTTTGAAAATTTTGGAAACGGAACTAATATTGTAAAAGTCAATTTTGTGGACGGGTCCAAATATAAACAATGCGGTAAAAATAAATTGTTCTGCCTTTGGCAAAAATTGAGACTAAAGAAATTGCACGATATTTACGGCCCTGGCGATTACCACAATCAATCAGCAGTTTGTCAATGAAGTAGGGCTCGAAATGTCAGTAGATTAAACGTCATTTCTGGGGATGCAGGTTAATAATTCAGGTCGATTTAAATTATGTATACATTTTCTCTAAATGGAGTGGGCCACGCGACTGTGACGTATGTGTCTTTTAAGCGTTTCCCAGAATCTGGCCGATCTCGGTCGACCAAGTATAATAATTACAAGACGGCAGACCAAAACGAAAATAAAAATTAAATGTGCGCTCGATATAACCAGATTGCTAATTTATTGGTGTAGGATGTTTCTCCTCGATTCGACCGTGCCGTAAAAGCAGCTAAAAATGCAGTACGCCATGAGAGATTCTCAATTCAGACGAGAGGTGGCGCTGACTAAAGCGATCTTAATACGGGATTTACATTATAGCATTTGCTTGGCCTGTTCAAGAAATCCGAACAAAAAAAGCTTGCCTAGCAAAATTCTGCCAATTTCGATCATCCGCTTACACTTGGAACGTTCGTAAAAGTTTCTCGCCAAGCAAAGATACGTCGAGCAAAAAGCTCTAATGTAAAATCAGTATTATGGAGGTCTCGGTGGTATAGCGGAGAGTGTTCTCGCCAACTCCCGAATTTTTTCCGAATTTTTCGAGCGACACTAATTCGTACCTTCCTTCAGAATGGAAGTAAAGTTTAGCACCGAAATTCCTATTCACCACTAGGAGCGCTGGGTGAGATTCTCTGGAACGCTTCCACAGGGAACCAATCACTGATATGCCCAGTAAGGATCCCATTTGTAACTGCCAAAATACCTGTATAGGCATGGGCGCCCGCAGGGGGGTGCAAAGGGTGCGCTTGCACCCCCCTGGATTGATAGATTTAAAAAAATTAAAAAAAATTTCATTTTTTTTTTCCCGCAATGAGAAAAATTCGGAATGGATGCGCTTGCAACCCCCTGAATTAATAGATTAAAAAAAATAAAAAATAAATTTCATATTTTTTTTTTCCCGCAATGAGAAAAATTCGGAATGGGTGCCTGAATTAATAGATTAAAAAAAATTTAAAAAAATTTCATATTTTTTCCCCCCGCAATGAGAAAAATTTGGAATGGGTGCGCTTGCACCCCCTGAATTAATAGATTAAAAAAAAATTTAAATTTTCATAATTTTTTTCACCGCAATTAAGAAAATTTGGAATGGAAATAAACCTGGACTAGGAGCAAGCGAGCCCCCCCCCCCCTAGAAAATTTTTTGCGGGCGCCCATGGTCCCCGCAGGGGGGGTTTCACTTGCCGCCCTCCCCCCCCCCGGAAAATTTTCCCTTGCACCCCCCTAGAAAATTTTCTGCGGGCGCCCATGTGTATAGGGGACGCTGGTTGTCGGCCTAAAGAAAATGCACGTGTAACTACAAGTATGGCTGGTCTCTGAACCTTTTTTTTTGCGGGTGTCAGGCGACCGCAGTTTCGTGGAAAGACCACATTCGGAGCGCGGCCCGTTCTGTTAACAACCACTTTAATCCCTTTAGTGGAAGATAAAAAAAAATGACGAAAAATGGCGTCTCGTCGTTATAGGCGCCAGTTGACATTTCGCACATGCAGCAGGTCGCCAGCGAGAATAAATTAAAAAATAATAAAAACCACGGAGCAACGCGCGCGTTCTCAGTTCGTTGTGACTGTGCATTTTAAATGACACGATCCCGTTCTGGTGGCTCCAAAGTGTTCGAACGTGTTTGAATCGGTTGCTGAAAAACAGTTAAAACTGAAAATACAGAGCCCAATATTTGACAGGACAACAGGATCTTTGTTTTAACTACTGGCCTTTAGACATACATTAAAAGTGTAATAGGAATGTTCAATATGTATCCGGAAATATTTTTAAAAAAATGCCTGGATGGATTTTAATGAAATTGGTGAAAACGTCCACTTGCTATAGATCTGAGGAACTTTAGAACGCCTAGATTCATTTTTTTTTCATTCCGAATCACTGTAGTGAATAGCACTACAGGTGGTTATTGTACCCCTCGTGTCGCTGTGGCAATGTGTAAGGGGACTTTCCAGTACCACAGGATCGAATAAACGAAAGCCTGCGCCGGGAATCGAACCCGGGACCACCCGCTTAGTAGACTGTGACCATATCCACTGAGCCACGGGGATTTCTGTTGGAATTGGATCGAGAACTGGGCCCATTTTTCGAGGAACTGGAACGAGGGTTCCTTTTCTTTGTAAATGTTTCCTTTTGCCATAATTTTCAAACGGTTTCTTTTGCCATAACCTTCAATCAGAAAAGTTCCATTCCTAGGAACTGGTTCCATTCCTAGGAACTGGTTTCATTCCTAGGAACTGGTTCCATTCCTAGGAACTGGTTCCTTTTCTGAGGAACTTAGGAACACCTAGGTTCCTTTTAATTTCTTGAGCAAATCCCTTTTTTTCCCTTTTTTCATCGGAGGAACGGGAACTGGAACGGGTTCCTTTTCAAAAGGACCGAACCCATCAACACTGCTTGACATAACGACAACTTGACACCTTGACTCCGCCACACGCTCGTTTCATCAATCAACAGGGGGTGGCGTGACACCGGACCTGCGACGCCGCCATTGGCCCCGCTATCATTTCCGATCAATATATGGCGCCTCGTCAATCCCTCGTAAAAAAACATTACCAAAAAGGTGTCAAAGTTCCGCACGTGATCCTGCTGGCAATGATACTGCTGGCACTGGCTTTCTGATGGGACAAACTCACATGACTTTCGAGAACTTACACGTACCTCCCCGATGGTGGGATGGTCGAAAGGACAGAATCAATGGATCTACGATGACTGGCGAATTACACAATCACGTTTATACGAGGATATGGCAGTCTCATGACACAACTCGTGTTACGACAGCGGTGACCAAACTAATCTAGACGCTATCCTACCATACTGAATACCGATACACTGGTTTCGCACGGGTTACGGATCACTGATCTTGCATAATAGTTCGCACTATAGCGCAGAGGCATTTTATAATATCCAATATTGACTCTAGGTTATATAATGGACAACTATACGTGCTCGTAAGTAGGTTTATTATTTTGTTGCACCTCGTAACTCGATATAGTTTCCTACATTGTTCTAAACGCGGCATAGGGCGCTAGGATTGGTCAACGCCAAGAGAAACATTTCGCAATTTATTATTTGTTAACGAATGTTTGCTTAGTTAGATTTAGACTGACCTGATAAATGGCTGATAACACAACCTCTTGCACGCCTACGCACATTTTAAATTATACTAGTACAGCGACAGCGGTTACAATGTGACAAATTTTAATTTTTTTCGCCCCAGGAGGACGGTCTGCCGGGGAATCTGTTGCGAAACATAAAGCGAAAGTAAAAAATATTTTCGCAATTACAAAACAATATTTTTCTAGAAACAAAAGTTAAAAGAAATAAAAAGTTACCATACAGTTCCCCTCAAAATAGTTCTAATTAAAATATTCCGCATTTTCCTCGTGTCAAAAGCGCAATTTGCTTGAATGCTCAATTATTGAATATATGGATTCAGAGATTTAGGCGCATTGTGCCTTCTAGATAGCAGGGACCGTTCCGAAATACAGATCGCTATGAAAAAAACCAAACGCAACCTCTACAGAACATTTGAAACTCATGATCACATTTCAGATAGGCGAGACGGTACGAGCATGTACGAGCGAGTCAATGTCATAACGCACCCAGCTTAACCCCGCTTGAGTATGCTAGACCATTTCAACATGGCCATTCAATAATCATAACCGCAAATGTTTTTATCATGTCCATGAACCGCGTCTATGGAGTGATTGGAGTCCATGAAGTCCATGAACCAAATTCCACGGATCAGTTCGGGGTTTATCGCATTTGTGCCCGACCCAGTCATCCAGCCAGCAATGCACCTTCGCCCTCTACAAGTCCTCCCAACAGCTGAGGACACGAAATCAGGTGACGACTGACGTCAGAGGGCGTGTCGACAGGGCTCGGTGGGCCGTTAATAGTTTGTTAGCAGATCGTTTGACTGTTTGAGCAGCCGTGAAAAATATTTAAATTTTTACTGCTGGAACATCGAGGTGAACGACATCCCACGCTTAAGGCAACACGGATAGTCGATCATTCGCGACAGTTTGGCAAAAAAAAAGGATTACTGCGTTGTCGGGGTTAAACCCGTGTCGCTTTAAGGATAGGCGGTCGACATGTCGCCCAGGACCAATTTAGAAAAGGGGGGCGTGTACTTGGTGCAGGAGGACTTTTTGCCATTCATAAAATCGTAAAATAAGGCCTTCGACAAAAACTGACGTCGTTTATGTTGAAGGTTCCATCCCAGATAGCGCTATTGTTCGATAACCAATAAAATTAATTTGGTGCTTGAAAATACAGGGCCTCGCAAAAGTGAACGTGACCTAGAGAATCAAGGAGACGATTTTTTTTTATTTTTTGGCATTGAAATATTTCCAGAGGCACCCTCTTAATATCTCTGGAATATGTAGGGTGAATCGCGAGGGGATGTTGAAAGTGATTAGGAAATTGGATAATAGATGGCGCTCTCGTCAAGGTTAATATATACATGGAGTTTCTATGGCGATTTAACGTTTCGATTCGCAGTCAAGTTAACGCGTTAATGCGAGATTTTTTTGACAATCAATGATCATCATCACTGAAGTGAATAACACAATAAGAGATTATGTACCCCTCTAATCGTTTAAGCAATTGTGGAGGGGCACTTTTTCAATAGTACCTCGGAATCGAATGACGATTTTAAATTTATTCTGCTAAATTTTTTTCTTAAACAGCTAGCAGGTCTCGAGAATAATACTTTGTAAAAATATATTTCAATATGCAGCCGAATAAATTTGGCTATTATCCAAATCAAACCTTACGCAATCATAAAGTATTTTGACCTATTTGTGAAAACAACTCGAGACAACACTTTATATTCACTCGCGTAATAAAACTTGATGTGATAACGTGAAACTCGTAAACAAATAAAATAATAAACTGTTAGATAAAGCTTCTTCAATTCATACGCATTGCCATTGTCCATACATTATTGTAACTTAATTTTAGAGATGCTCAGGATGAAACCCTATCGTGCCATCGTTTTCAACAATAGCACTAGAGTTTTATCTCGAATTTAACATGTTCAATCGAAACATTGTTACGAGTACAACAACAATGGAAAAGAGAATTGATTTTGATTTGGTAAGAACCATCTGTCACGTGTTGCACTGATTTTTGTTTATCCCTTAAACAAGTGTTTTTAATCCCATGGTAGATTTGTTTGTGTACAGCTGATTCCGTAGTTCGATGATTTTGTTTATTCTAAAATTATCTTCCCAAATGTAAGTTGGATAAGCTTTCATATTAATAATGGTATAATTCAAATTATACCATTTCAACGACAAACGCTTACCGGTAACTGAATTTTTAAATAATAGTATTTTTAAACGCTAATCCGTACGCGTCATTAGCATTACAAACGATATTTTTCGGATGACATAGATGCAAGTTTTCCATGTTACCTTCTTATCTGGAAAAAATTCTAATCAATATTCTGTGATAATATAAGTGCGAAGAGCGCCCGAATTTCCACAAAATTGTTAGAACTTGGCTCGACCAAAAATAATAATGATTTCATTCAACATAGCCCACACGGCAAAATGATAGGAGGTGGTGGCCTCAAATGGACGCACGTGGCTTGTCCGAGTCGCCGGAGTTCAGCATTATTTCCCTCAATATTTTTCGGAAAATTCACCCCTCTCTTAGTCACACTCTAACCACATCACCTGTAGTCAAAAGTGAAGCGTGACTCATGCAATTTTCCCGCCTAATTCCGCCAATTTTACTAACAAACCCCCACAAACAAAAACAGGACCACTCCTTCGCTGAGATAAACACGAAAGCTATCGGGTGCGATGGCCAGGTGATACGAAATGACTGAAACGAGAGAGAATGAGAGGTCAGCGTGCCAGCCAGAAGGCCATCATTTTCAAATGAAAAGACGTAAAAGCAAGATGGACTCGCGGGAAGAGAGAGCCCCGCAGCGAAATCGAATTTAGATCACGCTTGCTCGTTTTTCTTTATCGAACGCTAGGATGGCCGATGAGATGGGCACGTCCTCTTCATTAAAAAAAAATGTTGCTGAAGATGCCGAGTGGCTCAGTGGTTAGCCTATTCGCCTGCTATGCTCGTGATTGAAAAGGTTTCAATTCCCGGTGGAGACCTCCGGATTTTTTTTTTAGAACTAAAATTCGTACGCAGCCTTACTCCAGAATAAAAGTAAAGCCGTGGGATCCCTCCCTGTACGTTGTTAGGTGCATGTTAAAAAGATACCTATCAAGGTCAAGAGCAAATAGTAGGCGAATTATCAGGTTGCCCCGGTGTAAAATATAGCAGCATTAAATAAATTGTAGTTGTGGTAAAAACTAAAAATAAGATTATTTCAGCTCGCCTTGGGCTCTCTGGGGCTGCTTGCGGGTACCCTTAGTCCCTTACCCGGGTCGTTGTTCAGCCATCATATTTTTTTTTAAATATGCAAAGATTGTCAACCACAGAAATAAATATCAACACTAGGAGATTCGGTACACCTCTTTATCTGTCGATGGGTACAATTCCACCAGTACCCCGGGATCTAGTAAATGAGAGCCTGAGTCGGAAATCGAACCCGGGATCGCGGAACTACAGGCGGATACTCAGCCACCTGAGTTATACGACAAAAAAATAAAAACTCCTATGAACGATCAGAAGAAGGATTAGGTGGTGACCCCGGTCTCAGGAAACGCCAACCCTAATGGCCTATAATAACGTGTGCCCACAAATCATACCTCTAATGCGCAACAGTTTGGCTCAGTGGGGGGGTGGGGAGGGGGTTTGGTGGGTTTGGCACCGGTGCCGATATCCCGCTACCGCACGTGATAACAACAACAAACAAGCACGAACGTCAGTAATAAGCCGATCAAATAAAAAAAATATTGGAAACCGCCCACAACTCAATCAGTCATAGTGGCCCCGCAGACAACAATAACAACAATTCGGTCATCGGGTCTAATCGCCGTAATGCGACACGAATTCGGATTACCAGTGAACGTCACGATAGATAAACAACAATCGTTTAAATTGTTTTTTATATTTATCGATATTAATGCGTGGGTGCAGCCACTACGGGATCAATATTATTTTGTTGATTCACAGGCCTGTGCTAGCAAAATAAAATCCCGCCTTTTTTATTATTTTTTTTAAATTACTGTTGTGCCTAGTGCACTACAGGATTACTGCACTCTCATGTCTCTATGGAGATTTGCGAGGGGCAGGGAAGTGAAGGGATTGGGAATAAAAATAATATAGCGCGTTGCTGCCCCTCACAGCCACCACCTCGGTGAGGCTAAGGGGCGGCTGATTTCCCCTATAGACTCTTTCTGCAGGGTGATGATGTGAAACTGTATGTATGTACCCTTTATGCATCAATAAAAATAAAAAATAAATAAAAATGGCAGCTGGAATAGCCAGGCTGCCGTGGATCCACCCCTAAGCTCAGGACTCCCTAATGGAAGCTCAGGGGTGACGCCAGTACCCCAGACTAGCGAATAAACGAAAGCCTGCTAGGGGAATCGAACCCGCGACCGTTGGCTTCGTAGCATGTCCCCATACCCACTGAGCCATCGGTTCGTCTTAGGTTCGTTCCTTTTGAAAAGGAGACAGTTCCACTTCCTGTTCCTCCGATGAAAAAAGAAACCAGTTCCCGTTGCAGTTCCTCAAAAATAAATATGAACCTGTTCGACTATAAAAATTTAAAAGATGAGACCTAGGCGTTTCTGAAGTTCCTTTTTAAAAGGAACCTGGAACTTATCCGTTCCTTAGATTAAATAATATTTAAAGCACATTTGCTTGAACTACTCTACAGGACAAAAGTAGATTTTTGCGGACACAAGACCAAAAGCTTTCAACAGATAAAAAATATTTAGCAGTTTCTGTTTGATGCTGCAAAATTGTTCCGTTGATGACACATTTTAGGAAACTGTACTCGGAGAAAATTGAAAAATGTGGCAAAAGGGACTCTGTCAACAGAAAAGGAACTCCCGTTACAGTTACACGAAATTGGAATCAGTTCCCGTTCCAGTTCTTCAAAAATTAAAAGGAACCATAGCGTACCTAAATTTCTCAAAAAAGGAACCAGTTCCTAGGAAATGAACTTTTCCGTTCCGTTCCTACCCAATATTGACGTAGTGTAGCAGTCTCAAATAAATAATTGATGTTCTCAAATTTCGGAATTTTTAACCTGTTGTCTGCTTTTTGAGCATCACGTTTCGTGGCATCATCATAAAAGGAATTTTCTAAATAAAACCTTTTTTGCTTGTACCGAACCTCATGACCCTAAAAAAAGTTATATTTCTGGCTCAACCAGTGCTAAAATCGCAGGCCACACACACAAAATAGAGCAAATAAAATGTAGAACATCAGTGAAACTGGATCCTAAATGTGGAGCTTTAGGCTCCCACCGCACCATTTGACCGTGGCGCCGTCTAACGGTCAATTCCTCTGAACTACGTTGGCCAAAAAAAAAGAATGGGGCTGTACCCGAGGTACGGCCGTAACATATGTATGCCAGGTAATCCCCAAAGTCTAAAATAGACACCCATGAAATGAAGGAAAACTCCACATGAAAGTGCAAATTAAACGGCTAAACGGATCATACAATCATGACGTCACAGCGTGGCCTTTGCGTCACAGAGGCGTTGCAGCTGCGCATTCAGGATTTTGTGCGCACAAGAATTTGTGCACAAAACTCTTATTAAATAGGATTTATATAGGATCAATTAATAACGTTCAGATTCATTGATAATTGTTTAGTTGTTTCGCGCAAACACTGAGAAAACGGCTAATGTAACATGTTACGACATGTATATTAAAAATATATTAAATAAATATTAAAAACGAGACAATTGCGGGACCAGAATGGTACCAACGCCATCCAGCGATAAAAGTGATCCCTATTTGACGGTTTCCTATGGATTAGAACGATTGCTTTTCGCGTGTATCAGATAAAAAGTACATCTGAATATACTAGTATACATGTACATGTGGTGTTTTTATAATAGCTAATTAAAAGTTCCGTTTATGGTAGGAAATCCGGCTGTATATATACAACAACGAAGAGTCTCTCACACTTGCTTTAAATTTCGATTTCCTCCCACACATATCTTCGAAGGAAACAAACCAATGACCTTATACAGAGCTGATACAATTTCGCCGCCTGGGAATTGTGGTGCTCATTTTCAGTGGTCCACTTTTGCTTCAAATTAGAGCTTGCACATCCATCCTTTCAGTGTAAAGCCTGTATTTCACTACGCTTCTAGTCGCCGCGACTGCACGCGCAGCGCGCAAATCGCATCATCAGTACAGCTAACAGGGTGACTCACCACGACGTCATCGCTCGTCGTTCGCCGCGCGAGTAGAATTGAACATGTTCAATTCTACTCGCCAGGAGCCAGCGACTACTGACGAAAACAAAAACGGCTCAA
>JAUJYS010003129.1:0-13580 GCA_033995665.1 Melogona broelemanni | reverse complement strand
CTGCATAATCAAAAAATCGCTTCTGACCCGCCCGTGACCGTGACGTCACCGCAGGGCAAAATCCCCATCTGTCCATTTTAGTTAAGTTGAACACACCAAGCTGAGATTGTCTACTGAAAGATGTGATTGGAGCTTGGTCATTGTATTAGGTAGTGACAAAAACTGATACAAACATGCATCCAACGCTGCATTTAATTATTTTTGTCTATAATTTTTACCAGTGGAAAAAACGCTTATGATTAAAGAAAAAAATTAATGATACAAAGATTTTATAAGACACATTTGTCGCATTCCGAAGCAGCATTGAAACATTTGAAAAGCAAAGTCTAGCTTACAAGTTTAAAGTATAGATGAAATAGCTCTAGAAACGGCTGTAAAAATAACTCAACATTTTGAATCAATAATATTTACTTGACATTAGGATTCTTCTGTCTCCTATTGGAATTAAACAAGGATGACCCAAAATGTTCACATTTTGTATTTGTAACTGTTGTAAACATTTGTCGACAATTTCCTAATTTCCTTGACTCACATCACCAAGAATTTCACCTGACAAAAAAAGTCACATCAGATTAATGACAATCTTGAAACGTCCAAATCAGCAGTACGCCTTACCTTCTCACGGAGCGCCTTGGATTCAAACTCGCGCTCCTGCAGCGTGACACTCAGCGACGAATTGCTCTCCTTGAGCACGGCGATCTCCGAGCGCAGGTCCTCCGTGCGCATGCGCAGCGCGGTGTTTTGCACGCGCGCCGCCTCGGCGTCCTCCCGGCTGGCGGCCAGCTCGCGGCCCGCATGCTCCAGGTGCAATCGGGCCGCAGCCATCTCCTCGTCGCGACGGGCCAGCAGCTCGCGGGTGCTCTCGATGGCGCGCATCTTCTCGTGCATCAGGCAGTCCTTCTCGTATAGCATCTTGTCGCGGTCCTGCGCTTGGCGCTGCAGCTGCTCCAGTTCCTTCAGCTTGGCCGTCCACTCTTCGCGGTCGACGTGGACGCCGAGCAGCTCCTTGTCCTCTTCGGCGCATTCCTTCTCCACTGCGAAATAGACATGCGAGAACAAGTCAGCATTATTATCAATTGTAACTGTTGAGGGATATCGGCTGTCGGGTGGCGAAGTGGTTAGAGGGTGGAATTTTTTTTTGTGGGGAAATTCCCCTCACAAGTGAATATCACTGTAAGAGATTTTGTATCCTTCGTGTTGCTTAGGCAATATTTGATGAGCACATTTTTACCACTACCTCAGAATCGAATAAACGAGAGCCTGCGCCCGGAATCGAACCCGGGACTACCCGCTCAGCAGTCTGTTGCTGCCATACCCACCGAGCTAGAAGGATCTTACAAGTTGTAAAAAATTTAATTTTATTGAATTAAAAAATAATAAATTGCGGATGAATTTAAAGTAAGTTCACGTTTAAGATCAAGTAAACGGTAAAACTTCTCTCAATAGGGACACGGTAGTTGATGTAAATGTCCTGTAGTGATATTCATTGCAGTTTTAATTATTCAGCTAATTTTATTTATTCAATTTAATTAATGTTCCCCCCCTACATATAATGATCCAAGAGTTTAGAGGGGCACAAAATCTCCTACAGTGTTAAGTCATTGCAGTTTTAATTATTGAGATAATTTTATTCATTCAATTTAATTATCTCCTGGAAGGGATATTTGTCTCAGTTTTAATTGTTGAGCTAATTTTATTTATCCAATTAAATTATTGATGTTTTAATTATTGAAGTGCTTTGTTTATTCATAGCAGTGATGACACCCGACAGTGTTATCCAATAAAATAAAAATTATAAACAACTTACCGGCGTCCAGAGAGGTGTCCTTGCGCACATGATTCTCCTCCTCCTGCAACAGCCGATTATACTTGGCCTGCAGGGCATCCCTCGCCTGCTCCGCATCCCCCAGCCGCCTCCGCAACACCAACTCCTCATTCTGCATCTCCAGCTGCGCTCTCTGCCGCTCCTCATACTGCCTCGCCACCGCCGCATGCTGCTGCTCCAACAGCGCCGCCCTCGTACTCTCACCACGCACCACTTCCAACAGACGCTGAATCTCCGCGTGGTACGCTACGCTCTCGCTGTGCTTCTGGTTGAGCGCGGCCACCATCTGCTCGCGTTCGACGCCTGAGCGCTCCAGGCGAGCGCTCAGCTGCTCTCGTTCGGCCATCAGCTCTTGCACGGCGGCCGATGGCGTGGTGGCGTCGTTGGGGGCGCGTGAGTCGCTCTCTTGGAGGAGGGTTACTAGGGTTTGGTTGCGTTGACGTAGGGCTTCGATTTCCACTTGGTGGTCGCGGGATTGGCGGAGCTGGTTCTGGGCGGCGTTGCGCTATTGAAATGGGTGGGGGAACATAGTACAAATTATTATTTTTCAAGTCATCTGGGAAGACAGGGTTCATACAATTGTAAATTATTTTCCCTCCAACTTTTCCAGGCAAAAACTAAAATTTTCTTTGTCTTTCTCGTCAACAAGTTTCACCGGTATTTTGCTTGGGAAAAACTACCGGTTAGCAAGCTCCTGGTTACCTGATTTTCATAGTTGAGGGCAAGAGCTGGGAGCGTTGCTATTAATTTTGCAGTGTATATGGAACCAATTCGTAAATAAAAATACTAATAAAACATGAGCCCAATTTACCCAAGCCCTCCAAAGTGTAGTCGAATCTTTATAGAAAAAAAAAACGAATTCAATTCTGTTGAGATTATTCCTCAGACCTTTCTTAAATTAGAATTCTTCCCCGACTATCCCAGACTTTCCAGGTGAGTTGTCCTGGTAGAATAACACAGCATCTCCGATTCACATCCCACTAAACACCAACTCCAAACTCACCTCATCCTCGCTAGCCTCGGCCTCGGCCCTCCGTTGCACCACCTCGCCTCCACCACCCAGGTCCCGCTGCATCTTAGCCAACGCAGCCCGCTCAGCCGACACCACGCTCATCAACCGATGCACCTCCGCCTTGAGGCTACTATTCTCCCTCGCCTTGGCATCCAGCACCGCCATCATCTGATCGCGCTCGCCGCGCAGCTCTCCCAGCTGCGTCTGATGCCGCCGCTCCGTCTCCAGCTCCTGCTCCCGCGTGTCCTGCATGTCCGGCTCCAGGTTCTCCTTGTACACGCGCAGGATGCTCTCCAGGCTGGCCACGTGGCTGTCCCGCTCGCGCAGCTGGCTCTCCAGAGAGGTGGTCATGGCTTGGAGTTCACGGACGTGAGCGTAGAGCACCGCCGCCGTCTGTTGGTCTTTGGCGTCCGGCTTGGTCGAGTCCTCCACTTCCTCTTCCTCCACCTCGTCCTTCTCGACTTGCGTCCAACTGTCGATGGATTCGGATCGTTGCAGAATCTCGTCGGCGGTCTGCACGCCGAGTTCCCGCGTGTCGGCAGGCGTCCCCCTGATGTCGGTCTGGCAGTCGCGTTCTTCCAGCCGACGGTCGTGCTGTTATGATGATACGAGAGAATGTGAAGAAAGTCATGTACTATCGACAATCGATAATCTAACCAGTATTCTGCCTGTGGCTTCCAACAAATTAAGGTGGTTCAAAAGACAAATGACTGCTAAACATCGAATCACATTAACAAAATTAAGTTCGTACAATTTGTACAAAACTCCGACAACAAATTCTTGGCTCAAAAATAAGAAAAATTCGTAAATATTGCTTCACCTTTGCTGTAACAACGGTGAAAGTTATCTGATACAATCAAAAAATATTATTGGTTTTTCTACGGATTTCAGCGACTAGTTTGTTTGTAAATTCCGTGAATATTGGCAAAATTAGTTTACAAGTGTTTTTTTTTTACTTTTTTAATTTGTTTGTAAAATTAGTTTATACAGTAAAATTGTTTGTAAAAATGGCTAGTAAAATTAAATTATTGTAAACAAAGATAACAGCGAATTAAAACATTATTGCCAGAAATACTAAATCCAGTTGAACAATTTTAAAACATTCATTACTGAACTCTCAAAAACCGATTCACGTACTGAATAATCAGCCGCATGCACAAGTGATCAAAGTACTAACCTCAAGACTCGACACATCGCGTGTCTCCGCCGCAGTCTGCACGCCCAAATCTCTGGAATCGACGCTGACCTGCTCAGTCTGACACTCCTGCTCGGCCAGGTTATCCCTCGGTTCCTCCACCACCACCCGCACTTCAGCCGATCCCAGGTTCCCATCATTCACCTGGTGGTCCACCCGCGGCCTCATCATCCGCTCGCGAGCCAACTCGCCCTCCAGCAGCTGCACCCGCCCGCGCAACGACTCCAGCTCCTCCCCCAGCACATCCTCCTCGATGGTGGTTCGCGCTCGCTCCCGTGCGGCCCGCACCTGCCCGTCCAACGTCGCCCGCTCCCGCCGCAGCTCCACCATGGCCGCGTCCTGCTCGTCGTAGCAGCGCTGCAGCCGGCGCACCTCCGACCGGAAGTGCTCGCTGCTCTCCTCCAGCTCCTCCACCCGGAAGAACAGCTTCTGCGTGGCCGTCTTGACCAAGCGGCACACGTCCGCCGCCCCCGTCCCGGTCTCGGCTGGTCCGGCCTCGCTGGAGAAGCTCAACCAGAGCTCGTCGATCTCCCTGGTCAGGTCCGCGGCCACCTTCTCGTGGGAGGACACCTCGACCTTCAGACGTTCGTTCAGCGCCGTCGCCTGCTCAAGCTCACCCTCCGTAGCCTTCCTCTCGGCCAGTATCTCCGCCCGGAGCCTCGATTCCATCTCCTCCTTTTCGGTGGTTAGCGACCGGAAACGGACCTGCAGTTCGTCGCGGGAGGCCAGAACCTGATCGATGGCCATCTGGTGCTGGGAGTCCAGTTCCTCCAGGCCGGTCTCCAAGCCGTCCCGCTCGGCCGTCAGGGTGGCCACTTCCGATTCCAGCGCCAGGAGGCGGGCCTGCATGGTGTCCAGCTCCTTGTTGTCGTCGGTCTGGTTGGCGCTGTCCAGCCCCGGACCACCGCTGTCCGTACCACCACTGCGTTGAAGTTCCTCGGTTAGGTCGGTCTTCTGGCGCTGGAGGTCCTCGCAGGACGCGATCAGTGACGTCACTTCCGTTTGCAGGCGGCGGAACTCGGTGTGCTGGCCGGGCTCATCTTCTTCCGGGAGGTCGGTCTCGGCGTGAACGGTGGGGCCATCTGGGTTCTCGGCATCCGTGGGATTGCCGGCTTCCCGAACGCCGGTCTAAAATCAAACGAGAAAAAAAGAGAACAGAACAAATTTTGAATTAGAACAGGCGCCTAGAGACATGGTCGGAAGGTAATTTTTCTTAGAAATATTGCAAATAAATGAAACCAGTTTTTTAAAGAGCATTTAATAATAAGCGCAGACTTGTTTCCTTCAAGAGCCATCTAGTCAACATTCCAGTCAATAATTTTTTCCCCATTGACAATTTAAACGGCATCATTGCTTTGGTGGGAGATTGCGGTTCCGCCATATCCCTTTGTAGTTTGACAGTAGAAACATCGTGTACGTACCGATTGTCCAACAAACTAACTAGGGGCAGCAATCACGTGTAAGCTTGTAAGATATTGTAGTCATTATTTTCTGGTAAAAATTGAGTACAACCGATATTTTTTTTTCAATAATTTTATCCGCCATTAAATGGAAAATATGAAAAAAATATCATAATTATGTTTCTCAGACATACGGTTTTTTCCTCGGTTAGTATTGCGAAAATTTGATGTATTGCAATGTGATTAGAAATTTGATAGATTAAAAAAGGCGAACAATTCATTTTTAATGTGCACTGAAAGTTCATGCTTGTTCAGTCTGAAAGTTTAAAAAAGATGATTGTACCAATTTTTGTTTGGTTTAAATCGTCTCAAAGAACTTCTCAACACTTAGACAGTCAATAACCAAAAAGGTAAATTTGAAAAATGGAATACCAACACTACATCTACGAGGTAACTAATAATTAGTACCAATTATGTTTGAACTAATAATTAGTACCAATTATGTCCAGTAAACTCAATTTCAGGACGCCAGTTCCGAAGAACTAATATAAAGATTTGATTTCGTAAATACGGGACGTTAATGATTCGACAAAAAAAAATCAATATTTCCAACCAGCCGAGACCGCGCCAATCCAGTTTTTCCGTAACCATAATAATGACGATCAAACATTTAGCGACCCTGCCAGAAAGTATCGGGAACATTGCCAGCGAGGGAGGTTCCAAAGGTGCCAGAGAGACAACCGAGCTCCAAAGTTTGAAACCCAGACGGAATAATTAGTTGTCTGCCCGATCTATGAAAGCCGATCCAAAAAACAAAAGGAGCTTCTAATTTGATTCACTTAGTAGACAGTGTCACTCGTGCAAAAAAACAACTGTTGCATATTTTTTTCTTCTTTTCAGACGTTATCTACTATTATACGTTTATCTTCTACTCAGTGTCGGGTACGTTCCTTTTGAAAAGAAACGCCTTCCCGTTCCTCTGTAAAGAAAGTACCGCGTTCCCGTTCCAACATAAAATGAAAAGGACTAAGCCGTTCCTCGTTCCTTTAAGAAAACGAACGAATAACGATGTAGACTAAATAACCAAAAAAAAAAAAAAAGAAAAAAATCACTAAATGCAATTTTTCTCAAGAAATTCTAACATTCAGTTAAATTTCACAAAATTTCCGTTGGTTGCCAAATAGATTAATAAGACAAGGTTTGCAAACAAAGTTCTCCTATGCGGGGTAGAGCGTATATTGGCTAAAATAATCTGTGACATGGAGACCGTACAGGGATTGCTGGCGCCATCTAGTGAATAATATAATTGAATATAGGTTCCATCTATGAAACGGAAATAAGTACCGTATCGTAATAAAAGTAAATCATAAAAGTTAAATAATCTTATAACCAATACTGACATACTGTGTACTTATAGGCAACACTATAAAAACTATCAATACACCAAGTGATAACGGAATACGTTTTATGTACAGAGTAAAATAAACTTCCATTCTCAGTTCCCCAAAATAAGGAATAAAGCCGTTCCAAACGTTCCTTTCTAAAAATAGGAACAAAACCGTTCCAAACGTTCCTTTCTAAAAATAGGAACAAAACCGTTGCAAATGTTCCTTTCTAAAAATAGGAACGAAACCGTTCCCGTTCCGATCCTACCAAACACTGCCTATATAGCCTGACGCAGGCCTAGTTGCCACGATAGACACACACACACACACATATTTATGATTCGACAGTATTGTGTTTCGTAAGAGTGCGGTGGCAAAGGTTCTCCGTCCTGGCAACCCGAGTCACCGCGCCGCCCGTTCGCCAAAAAGCGATTGTGTGTGCATGCATTTGGCGGGGCACACAGCGCCTGTATGTGTGTGTGTGGAATATCGGCGCCCGCACGACGCTGGGAAATATTTAGAAACATATACAGTATATACACACACACACGGCCATTCTGTACACAGCACACCTGCCGTATCCTAGCAACGGTATAATGTGTCAGAGACAAAGTTCGCCGGTCCCCGACTTGCCTCATGAGTCACGCAGCAATCGTGTGCATTTTCCACCAAATAATTCGCGCCAAATTGTCCCAGACATAGCCATGGCAACCCGAGGGCTGCATATTCTCCTGTAGTATTCAATAGTACTACGCCGAAAATAAAATAAAATAATTATTTTTTCTTTCAACTGTTGGCGGGCAAGATCATTTTTCAGTTGTCAGTGTGACAGGAGATTTGTTCCTAAGAACTGGTTCCTTTTTTAAAAAACATTTTTTGACAATAATTTTTGACATTTTAAACATTTTTTTATTTTATTTCTGTAGGAACGGTAACTGGTTTCTTTGTACAGGGGAGGAATGGGAACTGGAACTGTTTCCATTTCAAAAGGAACGAACCCCACAAAGGAAATTTTGGTTCCCAACTTGCAGCTTTTAATCAGTGGCCCACACCATTTTGAGGCGACATGGTTATTACCGGTAGCTTCTGGGATCGATTTGACGAAAAAACCTGCACCGGAAATCGGACAACCCCCAACGGGAGACATTTTTCTTAAGAAGCAAATCTCGATTGGCTTACAATCAAACACTGCAGCGGCACCATCAGGGTGTGGCGACCATCAGAACGGCCAGTGTTGCCAGATTTAAAATTTCACAAGTAAACTAACAGATTTTTGCGTCAGGTGAAAATAAATACAACACACCGATCGCAATTTTTTATTGTTTATTTTATTTATAAATCATCGTAGTGCCTAGTGCACTACAGGATTACCGCACTCTCGGATTTCTATGGAGATATGTGAGGGGCAAGGAAGAGATAGGGAATGGCAGCTGGAATAGCCAGACTGCAG
This sequence comes from Melogona broelemanni, assembly GCA_033995665.1. Taxonomy (NCBI): domain Eukaryota; kingdom Metazoa; phylum Arthropoda; class Diplopoda; order Chordeumatida; family Chordeumatidae; genus Melogona; species Melogona broelemanni. The sequence continues at coordinate 5,313 of JAUJYS010003129.1, read as the reverse complement.
AATCCACCCCTAAGCTTTGACCACTCCCTAATGGAAGCTCAGGGGTGACGCTAGTACCCCAGGCTAACGAATAAACGAAAGCCCGTACCGGGAATCGAACCCGGGACCGTTGGCTTCGTAGGATGTCGCCATACCCACTGAGCCATCGGTACGTAATATAGCGGCCAGTGTTGCCAGATTTAAAATTTCACAAGTAAACTAACAGATTTTTCGATAAAAAATTGCGATCGGTCTATTGTATTTATTTTCACCTGTCGCAAAAATATATTAATTTACTTGTGAAATTTTAAATCGCACTATTATTTGTTTAGAACACCTTGGAAATCAAGGTGTTCATTTGGAATGTTCACTAGTAATGCTCATTTTCTAACATCCCCGCATAACAAAAATATTTCGAAATAAAATCATGGTAGGTCTATTTGTTGTCCTTTCATCTAGGAAAGAATACAGGGTGCGCCAGCTAGACGTATCAACGACAAACAGTGGATTAACCAGCGCCACCCTCCTATCAGCAACACCCACGCAACAAGGCAAACCAAACTGCAGGTTCCCCTACGATTGACCTCCCCATCGTCACCCCCAACAACACGGTTCTGAACCCACCCTTCCTCTTTGGTAGAACCAACCGAAGCGCGATCGGCGTCTGCGCGCCCCCCGCAACTTCCGGTGACCTTTGACCGTACCGCGTATCGCGACTAAAAATGCTTTGTTCCCGCCTTACGTCGACCTTTGGAAAAAATTATATGCGAAGGGGAGAGGTGGGGATAACGCACGAAAAAAAATGTGGATTCTTGTCTCGAACTTTGGACTAACCAGAACCTGATTCTGGCCAACGCCGCGCCCCATCCGACACGTCATTCTTAGAGTAACACCAGTTGCGCTGCCAAGAAAAATTACTTTCTCCTTCACACGCCAGGTGGCAACAGCGCGGCCCCTATTGCCTTAAAGCAGAGGGCATATTTTTCCTTAGAATGTGACGCTATCGAGAAAATCCTGTCAGGTGATTTGGTGCAGATCCCGAAAATATTCCGACATGAAATTCATCGTTTATCTTCGGTACGCACCGAGCAGACTCTGCTGTTGTGTCTTTAATCTTTCTACGCTGTTCCTTAGATATGCCGTAAAATTGTAAATTGTAAAGTAAACAGCAGTGAGTTAATTTTATAAATTTCTTTAACCACATGGAAATCAGCGAGAACAGATTTAAAGGTCATATGCCGATTTGCGGACACAGTCTGTTCCGCTTTCGACACACTCTGAAAAAGTGTACTCTTAGAAAATTGAAGGTTCTGGCAAAAGGAACCCATGTTCCAGTTCCTCAGAAAAAGGAGCCACTTTCCGTTCCAGTTCCTTAAAAATTAAAAAAATCTAGGCGTTCATAAGTTCCTCAAAAAGTGTATGATTTGCAAAGAAATCTTAAAAAGGAACCAATTCTTAGGAACGTTTCATTTAATAAAGGAGTCCCCGTAACCATAACAAGTAACAACCAAAGTTCAATACGCCCGACAAGCATTAAGTCATGAGTCAGCCAGCCTCACCTGTCGCATCCGGTGCTGGACCGAGGCCAGCTGAGTGGTCAGGCGTCGCACCCAGCCGTCCTGCTCCTGCTTCTGTCGTCGCATGCCGTCCAGTTCGTCGGCCAGACGCCGGCACTCGCCGGTCGAACGGGACAGACGGTGGCGCCATCCGTCGTCCGTCTGCGCAATAATCTCATCCTCCTCTCCCTCCCAGCTCCAGTCGTCCGTGGCGGGGAGCCACCCGTCTCGCTCCGCCGATGCGCCACCTGTCGACGAAAAAACGAAAACAAGTTGGAGAACTCCACGTCAACTGAACAGTTACAAAGAAAGAACACATTTTATTTATTTATTTATTTCGAAACACTATTTTAACTAGAAGATTTTACATCCCTCGTGATGGGATTGGCACAATGCAAGGGAGGAAAAACTTTCACCAGTATCCAGGGATCGAATAAATGAAAGCCCGCGCCGAGACTCGAACCCGGGTTCGCCACACCGCTTCTGGTTGCAATACCGACTGTTATTGAATATTACGAAAATTTGCTAAAAACTAGAGAGTATCTCACACAAAAGAGTATCTCTGTAATTTTTTTAGTGGGGAAATTCCCCTCACTGACATGCATATTACCGCAGGATATTCTGTACCCTTCGTGTTGTTGTGGCAATATGTGAATGTCACATTTTCACCACTACCCCAGGATCCAAAAAGCGAGAGCCTGTGCCGTGAGTCGAACCCGCGACCACCCGCTTAGCAGTCCGTTGCCATACCCACTGAGCTATGATGCATTACGTGCACAATGTTTTGTTGCCTGCGGGTAATTTCTTAGAAAAATTATGCCCAAAAAACCTACGAAAATATTTAATATTCATTAACACATTTTACTGTTTCAGCGCACAAGTGGCGAGAGAGGGCCCCAACGCGGAAACACGTTCGCGGCATGCCCTCAAATTTCTTTGAAATGGGGAAACCCTCCCCCGCCCCTCCCCCTTCCATCCTCACCCTCATCGACGTTATACCTGCCGCAATTATTTCACATTTATACCGGCGGTCACAAATATAATTATCCGCTAATTTTGCCGCAGACTTCCTCAGACTCTTCCTGGAGGTCACGGCATCCCAGCTCCGAATGGGGGGCAGGGCATGACCAATAGGTTTATCGCCAATGGAACGTCCTAAATCCTTGGATGTTCCTAAAAAAGGAACGAGGATGTTCCAAGGTTCCTTAGAAAAGGTGACGAATTCCTTGGAACAAGACGTTTCTTTGCCCAACACTGGAAATTGCACAAATACACACGTGTGGATAATCATATTTTTTCTTCTAAAATCACCGTAGTGCTAATCACTACAGGATTACTACACCTCGTGTCGCTATGGCGATGTGTGAGGGGCAGGGAAAGGAAGGGAAATGACAGCTGGTATATCCAGGCTGCCGGTGATCCACCCCTAAGCTCTGGACTCCCTAATGGAAGCTCAGGGATGACACCAGTACCGCGGCTCGTCGAATAAACGAGAGCCTGCGCCGGGAATCGAACCCGCGACCGTCCGCACCGCAGTTGGATGCATTACCTAGACTAGACGGCCGTACTTTCAGGATAAGCAGTGTTTCCCAAACTTTTTGACGCGCGGAGCCCTTTTTAGAACCAATTTAATAGCGGAACCCCTTAGAGGCCACCAATTTTATTGGCGGAGCCCCAAGTCATACAAATTAATGGCGTTTTATAAGTTACTTTATTTTCCAAGAGTTTTCCGCGGAGCCCCTGGGATTTACCCGCGGAGTACAGTTTGGGAAACGAGGGTCATATGAGAAAGGGTAACGTTTTCGTTTACCGTTATTGGTGGCGTCCTCTGGCGGCTGCCCGGGGCTTCCAGCAACCGACGCCCGGCGATCGTCGGACGGATGCCGGACCGGATCACCCGACGCTTCCGCATGCTGATGGTGGTGGCTCGAAGGCTTGGCGAGATCCTCCGCGACTGTCGCGGCACTTTTCGATTCCCCCTGCAAAAAGGCGAGCGACACAATGGTGAGATCGAGGTGACGTCACGGACACGTGCCAGGCGCAGCTGCGCAGAAATCAATTGGATCGGAGCAATAATATTTTAATCCTGGCAAACACAGGCGGAGTTTCCAACAATTCGTTCACACTGTGTAACCCGATCCCAATTCATATGCGACCATTATTTAGGATCGAATTTAGCTTATTTCGAGACTCTGATTGGACAAGACTCTGACTGGTCCGCGTTTATCCAATTATTTGCTTAGTTCCTAACTGCAATATGGAACGATGGACCAAAGACTTAGGGCTCATTAACACTCGAAAATAAAGACTCTCGAGCACGCTAAATTACGGAGGAAAATATAAGCAATAACGTAAGCAACTCGAAGCTTAGCTTGGTAATTTTAGATCACAAAATTTGTTTGCTGAATTCCTTATTCATTTAAACAATGGAGAAAAAGTAAAGCGTTTAATAAAGAGAAACGTGAAAAAAAAAACCATTGTCCATTTAAACAGCTGGCGACAACCCAAACAATTAATCCGCCGACAAAAGTTTTAGCGCAGAATTTGACTCAAACGTGGATATAAGGGTTGTTACTTGACCGACAATTATCTAGAGCTTGAAAATGAATCTTTCCGCGGCACCTTGACAACGGAAAAATAGGTTTGTTTCCTTACCGTCAAACAGGTTTGAGAACTTCCGTTCTTTCCGTCATCTTCAACAACACCATCTTCCATCATCCAGGAGGAACCGTCCTACAAAGATAGAAAATGAAAAAAAAAATGGTTAGCCTTCATTCACAGTTAATCTTCATTCTACAGCATCATTGTCCTTCTAAGGCTCATACAAAGAAGACATAAAAACCACTGCAACTACATTCAAATCCGTACATTATTTAAATGCAACAGATAAATCATGCATAAAAAATGGGCCAAGTTACACGTTCAAGACATGAGCGACCTGAAAATACGGGGTCGAGTGGGGTGCGTAGCGAAACTGACTTACCTAACCAAAAACATAACATTTTTTTTTTTTTTTTAATTTATTCAGCGATATGACAAGGTATTTCCAAGTACAAAATGTGTATACATAAATAAAGATCATTATCAATCGCGATGAAAATGTACCCTCGTGTCGCTGAAAGCAATGTTTGAGGGCACATTATTTTTCTATACGAAAAATTCTGTCGCAAAGGGACATGAAGTGACTAATCAGGTGAGACTGACTTTCGCTACGCACCCCACTCGACACCGTACCGAAAAAGCACGCAGATTCCGAATTACAAAACAAAAACAATATTGTAGAAATGCAAGAAAGCGTTGCCTACGCCAATACCATCCATTAGAACAGGCCATGATGGGTCCGTGGTAAATATAAGCATGTAGAAACAGTCATCAAATATTTGAGAATCACAGGTGTGTACACCTAACGTTGATGACAATGGCAATATAGGTGGGCATGGTACCGTGTGGCGTAGTGGTTAGCGTCTTCGCCTACTGGGCCCATGATCGCGGGTTCAGTTCCAGACCGATTTCCGCGAATTTTTTTGGGAGAGAAATTCGTACATATGACTTTATTCGAAAAACGTTAAAGATCCCCAGTTAGGTCAGAATCCAAGGCTAGGTCAAATTACTTGAATATTAGATCACTCCCTGGGATGTAAAAAATAAGTAAAGTTTATAGTAGTTGTGGTACATATTTATTTATTTTATTTTTTTTTAATTCACCGTAGCGCCTAATGCACTACAGGATTACTGCACCCTCGTGTCTCTTTGGAGATATGTGAGGGGCAGGGAAGGG
>JAUJYS010003128.1:0-13582 GCA_033995665.1 Melogona broelemanni | reverse complement strand
CGATACTATCATAAGCGGATAAAAATTTCATCGATAGGGCTATCGATTTTTTTTTTGGACTATCGCACAACCCTAGTATTAACTGTTCAAGACGCTAGTAAATCTTTGGCAAAGTGACGGAAAACAATAATAACAGTTCCCACATTTAGATAAAGCGAAGTCACCCCTTTCGAGCTAGCGAAATATCTCCGCGGATTAGAACGAGGCGAGGGGGAGGGGTAAACGGTAGAGATGGCTTCTACAGGCTAACGCATTAACGCATCGTATTCATTACAAATTTACAATGATGGAATGCATGTAGAATGCATGCATGGTTGCATGCATGTTACACTGATGGAATGCAATGTAGAAAAACGGGGGATAATCGCAAAGGCAATGGGTTGCATGAAACATTTAGGGTGGGGTACTGGATTAAATAATCGAGGAATGTCATCCGGTTTGTCAGGACGTGACACGTCAGTGACGTCACAGCAACTGTTCATAGAAGACTCGCTCTCATTGGCTGATTCTGGATGCTGTTCCGTGAAAATTCGGGAATACAACGACGGGATCACTTCAACCTTGATTTTCAATTTCAATCCTCTCCCATTCCTGCGCTTGACCAGTTCGTGATCAGTCGTGGGCTAAATCGTTGCCAGACAGTAAGTTCCTCATTATTTTTTTCCCCCTCACAATTCTCTTATTATTTCAATGCCGCAATTATTTCCGATATGCAACGTATGATTCGTTTTGTGATGGAAAATCCTACCATTTCATGATTTCCACGTTATTATAAGTAATCTATTGCTTAACTAGCTTTTTAAAAGTAAGAAACCAATCCGTGCAGCGCTGCCGTTAAATAAAACAGTTGAATAAATCCTCGGGTTTGATAGGCCTCGTGACCACGGTATGGCGGAAGAAGTGATCCGAATTAAAACTTTGTCAACAATTTTAATCGAAATAATCTCATCGTTGAATAAATACAGCGATACAAATTACAAATTATACAAATAATAGCAATATTCGAATGAAGCTTTGCAAAAGTGGTGTTTGTCCTCGGACAGGCTTAAGCTTTAGCATGGTATGTTTTCACTAATATGTATTTGTCTTCCTTCAGAATACGTTGAAGACTAGAGATTCCGGGATCTCATTACCATTCGCGTCGCTCAAATCCAAGATGGCAGTCAGTAGCAGTTTCGCCTACTCGTTCTTCGTCATGGTCAGCCTGGTGGCCGGTCTAATTGTGATGTGTCCTTCGTGGGCAGAATCCAAACCCATCGACAACTGCTCCCCGGCCATGACCGCACCTAAAATTGAGTCCAACTTTTGTGGTGCTGTCAATAAGCCGTGAGTGTTTATTTATTTCCTAACACTGCAGGAAATTTTGCACCCTATGATTATGGCCCTACAATTGTTTAGGAAATATGCGAGGGGCACAATTTCACCAGTGTCCCTAGACAGTGTCGATCCGCTTTGTCAAAAAAATTGGAGGGATTTGCAGTCACATTTTTCTTTGGGTATGGTGGGTGGATCGGAACTAGGAAATTGATAAAATTAACCTTAAAAAGATTATACATTTTGAAGAAAGAAAAGCGCGCGCCCAGCGCGATAATTTTTTTATTTATTATAAGTAAGAAACAAGTAAGGAGAGAATCACGATTTAAGAAAATTTCAAAAATAGAGCGCACGAAGCGCAATTTTTAATGCAGAATAAATTTCGAGCGACACACTCTTAGGAAAACAATGGTGATAAAAAATTGCAACACATAAATAATTCAAAGCACGCAGTGGGAACGTCCATGGACTTAATTGGAAAAAGTATAGTGCTAATTCAAAAATAAATGCAAATCTTTGAAATAAATAGATGTTATATTTATTTATTTTATAAGTAGATGTTTATTACGTTCAGATTGTTTAATAAATTAAATATTTAGACATGATTAAAAAAATCAGTTGGGGAGGAGGTCACAACGGACGCTCTACCCCCCACATAAGCAAATCATGCATATTTAATAACTTTGGGTGTTACTTTATTTATTTTATTTCATCATTTTCATTGCTGATGTATCCTCCCTATTTTTATTTTTGGCCCAGAAGAACCCCCGACGCATCCAGTAGTGTAAATGCCGAACACTGTTTAGACACCCTCGAAAAATCGGTAAGAAACAAAATTATTTCACAAAATATAATTTTGAGAATTACTTGATATTGCGGATTGATGGTAGGCGGGGATATTAATGTTGGTGGGCAAGTTCTTAGATCTACATCTAAGAACCATGGTTGGTGGGCTAATTTCAATTTCTAATGTATCGATTTTTCTCAGGACATCGATTTCAGGAATCGGTATCAACCTGGATCGATCTGGACAAGATTGCGAGTCGACGATTCATCTTTTTCGACCGTCAAAAGGCTTGCAGCCATCGGATATGGGAGCTACATTAGTACATTTACTGATTTATTAGGTTGCAACATGCCGCACAGTGTGGTGTAACTGCTCAATGCTTTAAATATTTTTGTTTTCGGTTTTGTTTTGGAGGTTTTGTTTCTGTTTTTATTTTCGTCTGGGGTTATTCTTGTTTTTAACGTCGTTTGATCGAATATTTTGTCAAGTCAAATGTTTACAATTGTAATTTTTTTTGCGAATTACTGGTGTCATGAATAAAGATTAAGTTGAGAGGAAAAAATTGACGTATTCCTTGCACGATATATTGGGGGCGTTCAATAAGTTTCTGCAGAGATTTTTTAATAAAAAAATTATTAAAAGTATTTTAATAAAAAAAACTGCTTGGTGGATTTGAATAAAATTCCGCAAGAAATCAACCATTATGAAGTACTCGAAAAAAATTCAAAAAATAAGTTGCGAGGAAACATTTGATGTAATCCTTCCACGATATTTTGGGGGCGTTCAATAAGTTTCTGGAGTGATTAAAAACAACTTAGTGGATTTTAATGAATGAAAATCCGTACGAAATCAACCATTATGAATCACTCGAATAAAAATTAAATTCATGGAGAAGCATTTTTCCTTAACTATACACAGAATATAAAAGTAAAATAAAAAAGCAAGGTAAAATACTCGTCATTTCTAAAGTTTCTAATGCCCGGCCTTTAAATAACTATCAAATGTGAAGAGTTTAGCCAATCCTTGGAAAATTGTGACGCAATAGGTTCGTAACCTTTCCCCCATTTAAACAAAGAGAAAGAGAAATTGGACAAAGAGAAATACCTCCGGGGCTGGAACAGAGTGAAAGGGGTAGAGCTCTATACCGCTCCTACAGATAAAGGAGTACCGTATCGAGGTATGCGAGGCAATGTCAACGTAGGAGAACGGGGAAAATCCCAAAGACAATAGGATTAGGCGGCAGAGCGGGTAAGTCTACGATTTGAGGAATGTCCTCCGGTTAGGCAGGACGGAACGCGTCACAGCAACTGTGGGTAGAAGGATCGCTCCTATTGGCTGATTGTAGGGTGCTGATCACGTGGGAACCAGCTGACAATTTTGGAATTCGGTGACACCGTGACAGAACCTTTTGGACGCTGGTTGACAGTTTGACTGTCATTCTTACTCTTCGTGCTAACGTGATCAGTCGTCATTTATACCGTTGCTTGTCAGTAGCATCACTCATTGACAGAAGTTTGGTCCTCGACAGACGTTCGATTACAACCGTGCTCTAAGATTATTTCCATCAAGCGCAGAAGGCCAGAAACATCAAGGTAAGTTCTTGAATTTAATTATATCTGCGGAAACTGTGTTCGTTTTATTAGAAGTTTTTTTCCTCCGTATTATTTAATGAAGAAATTCGCCTCAATGTAGTAAAAAGAGATTCTGTATCCCTCGTGTTGCTTGGGCAATATGTGAGGGGCACGTTTTCACCACTACCCGGGGATCTAATACAGGATTACAGAAACCATAAACGAGAGCCCGCGCCGGGATCGCCATGTTGAAGCCATTTCTAACAGCCTGACACCACGTGGCTAGGCTGGTTTCGTTTTGCAGCATTCGTTCGTTTGCGTTTTATGATCAAAACTAATCCAGCTAGCTTTTACATAAAGTAAGATATCTTCGAATTGAGAAATAATGTCGTGATGTTTACGATTTACTAGAAAATAATTTTGACATTCCGTTCGTGAAAAATGAAAAATATTTATTCTGAATTTCTACCGACATTATTCAGGCACCTTTTTTTGGCTAAATGACGACGTTGAGGCGCTACCGGGCCGGATTTCACAAATTCTCACACGACTAGCCTAAGAAAAAATATAGTCCGCGATTGAACGATGCCATGCCGTCCCATCAGCTATCAGACACGGCATGACTGATACCACGATTTCACGTACTAAATACTTTAAATACCATAATTAGTCCGCGATATTGAACGATGCCATGCCGTCATAAAATACGAAACGATAAAATGCGAAAATGAGCACACGAGCACAAAAATTATTTTTAATATGGAAATTTATGTGTCTTTTAAAGTCCATCCAACTTTACCCGGTCCGGGGTAAACTTTTGCAATATGGCCGCACATGATTTTGAATTTCTCGCCTGTAGAAATGTGTGAGAAGCCACATTTTTTCGCATACATGTATTTCATAAAGTAGGCACCTTTTTGTTGCTCGGCCGTACAGTTGTAGTCATGTGCTGATCGATTTAGCATTTGTAATCGTGTGCTGATCGGTTTAGCATTTGTAAAATCCGGCTATGCTGGCGCGCACGCCTCTTGGACGCCAAAAGTGTACTTTTGCCTAATCCGTTTAATAAGCCGTACTTTTACAGCTAACAGTTTAATATGTCTTTAACTAACTGGGATTCGAATCCAAAACCTCGAAACAGGGCCCAACATTTGCTTTCTTCCGAATTACTCAACAGTTCGAAATTTAGAGAAATTGCTTTAAAAAAAATCTATTTAAACATTTCCGTGACCTCTAAAGAAAACGAGTGTCATCAAAGCCTTACATCACACAACCACACACTTCAAAACGAGACAGCTTTAGAAACTTTTACGCTATTATACGAACCGCCAGTCTGTTCGATAAACAATTGATTTTGCACTTCCGTGTCGTGTATTCTAATTACCATGTTAATTAGTAGAGAATAATCGATTTCCATTAATGAATCTTACCAGGTAAATATCTGCCAGCCTGTCTCATGACCCACACTGGAACCATTTCGGTCGGCAAACCTTTGGCTGCTCGTAAGATGAGATCATTTTGAAGCGTTGGAAACTCCTAAAGGATATAATTTATCGGTAAGACAGTGGCCAGTCATGATGACTACAGCATTATATAACGATATAATGAACACGAACTCACCATATTTTGTTTTTTTCAAGTTAAGATTGAGAAAATAGCGTCAACGCTTTGCGTGCACGCTTCAGTGAAATTTTGCCCAGTCGACGTGGGTAGATGGGCGATTGTATCATGATTATCGATTTTGGACTAATACTATCGCGATAGTTTTTGTTTAAGAAATACGGAGTTTTCCAAACCTTTTGACTCGCGGAGCACTTTTTAGAATCAATTTTAATGGCGGAGCCCCTTAGAGGAAACTAATTTTAATGGCGTAGCCCCATGTTATACTAGTTAATGGTTGTTTTTTTATTTTTTTTTGTTTCCCAGGAGTGGCCGCGGAGCCCCTTGGGAAATGTCTGCGGAGCATAGTTTGGGAAACGAGTGACTATAGAAATCGAAAGCTAGAAATTGACCAAAAATTGACCGCTCGAACATTTAAAAAAAAAATTAGTTGCATTCTCCATGAAGAATGTAGGTTACTAATTTTTTTTTAAATTTCTATTCTAAATTTATGCTTTATGCTTAGAGCTTCGCCAGCTCTTGTTCGTCGATTACATCCAGACTGTCCTGGATCTCTCATTATTTTATTAATCTTCAATTTTATCATGACATTTTCTAAGGGGGGGTTGTTTCTTACTGTACATCCTGGTGCGGCTTTAAGCACCCAGTTAGACAAAACGATTATGATTTTAAATGGAGCTGTGCAGGCCATTTTTTATTACAAATATGCAACACTTGTGCGTGGTTAGTTCATTTTTATAAGTGTTTTGACTGTACCGGTACATATATGTTCAATTGATTCATCCTCCGACCGGCTCTTAAATGCTGTTGATTATATATGAAATAAAATGTAAATCATTGTTGTCTACATGAAATTTTATTAAACCGAGCGAATGACAATGAACGATATTTTGAAATTAAACACAAAATGATTATGGGACCAAAGTTGTCAAATTTTCGAAACTATGCATACATAGAGACATAGATGACACAAGCCGCACAAATAAAATAATTCGCCGAACTGAGATGAGAAAACGATTCTCAGTTTCGAGTCTCAGATTGGCAAATTATTTTATTTGTGCGTCTTGTGTCATCTGTTTCTACGCGTACGTAACTTTTGATGTTATCCGAGATGAACATTTTAATTTGCTTGGATACTTCAAAATATCCTTGCAAATCGATGAAACTGTAGTCCATGTAAACGCTTGAGCGTGGGTGTGTGGCACAATTTTACCAGTACGCCAGTATTAAAACAAAGGAAGACGATGGTTAATGTAATGACGATGTAAATGTTAGCAGAAAAGAAATTATGTTGATATTAAATCTTCTCAGATTTCACATAATTCTTTATCCAATTTGATTTGAGTAAGTTTTGTTTTCAAAGCCACATAAGCTAGCCTGGCTTTGCTTTCCTGCTCAAAGCAATGCAAACGTGCCTCATGCTCAATTATATCCATTCTCAATTTTTCCTCATAAAAAAGCTTTTTAGCATCAGCACAACTCTGAATTTTTTTTAACGTATCGGCCCGATCAGTGGATGGTATTTCCAGAACAGGGCGCCGACGGCCAACCCATTCATTCGTCTTTCTTGTAATTGATGGAGCTACAGTACCATTTAGCAAATGTGATGGCTCATTCTGTTGGCTTCCCTGAAACAAAGTGAAGCAAAAAAAAAAAAAAATCTTTTACAATTTGCGGCATGTTCCTGAAACTTTCTGCTTTTATTTGGGCTGCATCTATTTCATTTTTATATTCTATTATAAACGTACCTCTACGCTGCGATTTGGTGAGCTATCAACTACTTCCACATTTTCAATCGTGTCCATATTCTTGGTTTCATAGTCATTGTTGACATCTTGAGGGTCATAGTCATTGTTGATTTCCTAAACGTGATAGTAAATACAAAAATGCTGTTTTTGTGAACTTAAAATGACATCACTGGTACATTTGCATACCAGTTTGTTTGTTTTTATTGACAGGAAAATAAGGAATATACAATTTTTCCATGCCATCACCCTGCAAGACTAGCAGGGGAAATCAGCCGCCTATATACAAACAATCATGGTCAAAATAATTTCAGCGCCAACTGTTGCACTGTACAAACTTCTTTTCTATAACTTACATAACTTAAAACCGGCCATTCAAGCTTAATTTTAAAACCGGCCATTCAGACCAACGTCACAAGAAACTCACGGTCACTTCAATCTAACAATGCAACTCGGGTCATAAAACTCAAGAAATTAAAAACCATTCATCTTACACAATCACACGTGTTATTTAGTCACACATGTTTGGTATGCAAGCAAAGATTACAGATTGACTCTTAAATGCAATTAGATATAAGATATACTCAGTATATCATAGAATATTTAAAGCAATATAATATGCCATTTTCAAAACAAATTATTACAAGAACAATTATCGCCATGGTTCACAGTACGATAATTGTAATTATAATAATTAATTTTTTATTTCGTTTAGTATATTTTTTGTCAACTAATAACCTACATTTCAGTTTTTTGTCACATGAAGGTAGGGGGATGGGGTTATGTGGTGGTGCGTTGTTGTTGACCAGTAGCTTGTAAAGATAAATAGATGACAGGATTTAACCTAAGCTTTAAATATTCCTTGACATACTAAGCATAATATCAAATATCGGCTATCGCGATTGGAGGAATTAAGTTTACTCCGAAATCATACACTTTTGCAATAAGAGGTACCATCTCATCGACATACTAGATGTCGCATAATATTAGCAATTATTTACGCAGGCGCAAATTATATTGCGTGTTTTTTTGGCGGATTGATGGTGATGCTCCAGGCTTTTTATTGGCTTTGCCTGATTCATCAGACTTCTTACGCTTTCTGTGAGTTCTGGCATGAATTTCTAAATTGGATTTCCGAGAAAATGCCATATCACACCCCTCGAAGCTACAAAGATGCATTTTCTTCACCTTAGCATGAGTCGTGAGATGATAATTCAATGTTTTAATATGAGCAAACGCCTTGTCGCAACCCTCGAAGGTACAGTGAAACGGTTTCTCCCCAGAATGCGTCACCATATGAGACGATAAAGTATCAACTCGAGAAAATGACTTGTTGCAGCCCTTGAAAGTACAGAGAAAATTCTTCTCCCCAGTGTGTATCCTCTTGTGACAATTAAAAGTGTCAGTGCGAGAAAACGTCATATTGCAACCCTTGTATCTACAGCGATATGGTCTTTCCCCGGTATGAGTTCTCAGGTGCAGACTTAAATTTCCAGCTTGAGAAAACGCCTTTTCACAACCCTCGAAGGTGCAGCGATATGGTGTTTCCCCAGTGTGAGTTCGCTTGTGACGTGTTAAGTAGTAGGAGAAGGCAAATCTTTTTTTACAACTCTTGAAAGTACAATGATATGGTTTTTCTCCGGTATGAGTTACCAGATGAGATGTTAGGTTTCTTTTGTGAGCGAAAGTCATGTTACAATCCTTGAAACTACAGCTGAATGGTTTTTCTGTTGACCAATTTTTGGTAGCGTTTTCAGAGGATTGGGATTCCTCCAACTCAGCATTCTCCTCCATTGGAGGCAAAACCAAATCAGAGTCTGACTCATCATTAGCATCCGGGTTCGGCAGTTCCTTTTCAGATTCATTGTCATGTGTGGACGATATTGCACTACTTGAGTTCGAATCAGACTCGTCCTGCGATTCCTGACTGTGTTCATTGTCAGAATCAGGCTCAAATTCCATTTTGGCAGGTATGGTAAAAATGGGGTGTAAGTCAGTGTCATCCATGGTAGTATTTTGCAATTCCTGTTCAGGATCTTCATCGGATTCCGTATCAATCTCCACTTTGGGTTCCAGCAAGCCGGACCAGACACTCCCACATGTTTGTTCGTTATTCGTTTGAGGATATAGCCTATCGTTGTGGGTGGATTCCATCATGTGTGATGTGTGTTCTTGAATTCATATCTGTGTAGAATAAAAAAAAATAGTATATCTCCATAAACCACTACGTTGTTGTTTAGTACATCTATATTTAATAAAAAGGTGCAAAAGCACGCCGAATCGAATATAAGGTTAACTTGAAATGACTGATTTGGTTTTGCGCGCTGTTCGACTAGACACATATACCCCACAAGGTACAGGCAAGGCTCCCACGGCTTAACTTTTTTTGTTTTTAAATCACCGTAGCGCCTAGTGCACTATAGCATTACTGCACCCTCGTCTTTCTGTGGAGATATGCGAGGGGCAGGGAAGGGAAGAGGGATGGCAGCTGGAATAGCCAGACTGCAGGATCCATCCCTAAGCTCTGGACTCCGTAATGGAAGCTCAGGGGTGACGCCAATACCCCAGGCTAACGAATAAACGAAAGTCTGCGCCGGGAACTTCCATTCAGAAGGAAAGCGCGTGTACCAAATTTTCCTCGTACGAAAAATTAAGGTGAGGTCGGAAATTGAACCCACTATCACGAGCATAGAAGGGCAATGGGGAATACGCTAACCACAATCCGGTACCTCACTGGCAACAAGTGCCTAGGCCTAGGCTTGGCCTACATAAAACTTGCTTTTGCAAGCGAAACATACAAAATAATCTCACTAAAATAATAATTGGCTTACACAGTGTCTTGGCAATTCTGGAATCAGGAGTACAACTTGTATTTTTTGTTGTAATTTGTTGAAACAACAAGGATAAATGATCAAAAAAGCATAAAAAATTCGCTTTTGGCACCATGCAATGCATGCCCGTTGAGTTTAGATGGTGATGGGCGATAGTATCGATAGAGGTCAATTCAATATCGCGATAGTTAATTCATTTTTTAAAAAAGCGGCGAAATCTCGTTCTCTCATTTTTGTTCTTCCTGAGTGACAGAATATTATTTCAGAAATAACTTTTTCTACTGATGCCTGAGTATTCTCACGTTATTTTGGCAATAAATATTGTTTATCGTTGTTTTTGAACGAATTTCATTCGTTAGATTAATGATTCCAACAATAATTTTTGCCTGCTCCGAAAATTAATGTTATCTCCTCAAAAAAATAATTAGAATTAACCCCGACATAAGCCCTGTGGAGGGGTTTATGATCGTGGTCAAATGACTAGATACGAACAAAGATGTAAAAAGAAAGAAAAAATGACAAATAATTTTTTTTTTTTTTAATTAACAAAAAAACGTTTTTACATTTAAAAAATTGTTTTGGTAAATACGAACCAAGCACGAATTTGGCACAATACTATATTAGCTATTAGTTATCGCGTCGAACTACTCTTATACCCATGATCGCGGGTTCAATTCCCGATCGAAACCTGCTTTTGGGCGAAGCTGCGAGAGTAATTCGTAGGCGCCTCATTTAACAAATGGAAAGTACAGCCTGGAGAGTCATAAAGATTTAAGCCTATACGAGACCAAATTAGCAGAATACAAATTGAGACGACGACTCGTTATTTTAGTTCGTTCGTCCAAGGTTGACGTAAGCTCTATAAACGACAGTCTATAAAAAAAAAAAAAAATTAAAAAATATTTGAATATTATTTCCGGCCTCCAATATATTCAGCTACAGAAAATGAATTCGTCCCAAATCATCTATCCCGTCTCCACTAGTAACAACTACCTCGCCATCACTCTGACGTAGACGTAACTCCACGAGAGAGCGCTCTATATAAGCAGGTAGCGCCACCGCTCCACCGCCGGCCTCGACGTCAGAGAGCCATGGATCGGGAACGACAGCGTCGGCGTCGCCGGCCGCGTCAATGGATAGTACAGGCACACAGCCAACAATTCCACCAGCACGCCGCCGTACCACCACCGACCAAGTAGCATCGACCTCAAACGGCCTCACGACCCCGCTATCTCTCTCACACTCTCTGCCGATCCACCACGCTCCAAACGCGGCATCGCGCTCACTTCGTTTTTCCCCACTCCACGACCACAATTTCACGTGAAAGCGCGAGAATTGACGATGCGATATTGTACGAGCTTGTGAGACAGAAAATGGTCATGGCTTGTGCATACGACGCTGTTGGTCGTCATACTAGTTTTTCTAATCCGTTTCAGGTAAGAAGAAGACAAGAGCCTCCCCCTAAGTAACCAACCCTCTTGTATTTAATTGTTGGATGTTTAGATACTCCCCCTCTCTCCCTAAATGTCTGTCCGTCTGTCAAAAAATACAAAAATCAGGAAGGTTTTGTGTCACCGTATTAAATGTGGTTCGATTAGTCTGTTGCTGGGGCGATGTGCGAAATGTCAAAGCATCATCGTCGTGTTTTGCTTGGGAAGAGGATTATGGATTCTGATGGATTTTTATGGCTGTTTGGATATTTAATCTAGAAATTAAATTTTGCTTTGCTTTTGAACAATGACGATATTGCGGTTGTTGATATTCGTACGATTAAAAAAATCACCTATTAGTTCTTAAGAGGTCGCTAGGTATCGGAAATCACCTAGATTTAGGAACAGTCTGGGTGTCTCTCGATTGTGATTAAATTTTGCGAAATATTGATAAAAATTCGATTATGATAATGATTTTTTAAAAATCACCTGTTAGTAATTCTGCTCACTACATGCTAAGAACCAGAAATCACCTAGATTTTAGGAGCGGAAATTGATTAATAAACAGTCAGGTTTTTCTCACGATACGATTCAGGGATTGACAATTATTTGTCGTTCATTTTCTGATTGCGATATATGATGTGCACAAAATGGACTGTTCATGTTGAATACCAACGGAATGGTTAAAGTGAATGTACACGGTACAATATACCCAGTCTAGACTACTGGAGTACTATCGAAAAGTGAATGACCTGGATTTCCAGGAAATGGAAAAATCAATTTATTTCTGTCATTTTTTGCTTTTAAATTGATAGAACGACGTTCGAATTCCTTTCCCATTCAACACAACACAATTTCAATATATTTGCACAAACAATTATCGTTGAATCGTTTTTATTTTTGGGCAAACGTAAAAATAAACTCCTTCCAAAATTTGGTAATATCCGGATAGAATTTTTCTGTTTGATCAACAAATGTTAGACTTAAAGTTCGTCAAACGCATTAGTTTGGCTAAATATTTTCCTAGTATGAATTCATCATGATTTTAAATTTTGAAAGATGAGTAATTCGTTAGACATAATGTCAAAATATAGTCAATCCCAAATTAAGCCTACTGTCCGCAAAATCACATTACATTTCCAGGCAACAAAAAGCAAAATACGGTAAATACGGTGAGATTAAATAAATACAGGGTTGAGTTGATTTGGGGAAAGTACGTTCAGAATGGTCTTTATTACTATTTTTCGCAGTTGCCAGACCAAACGAAGACAAAAACCATTATTAACATTATTGTAGACATTTAGAAGGTCTTAACTGAAGTAGAGAGAAATGCTGAATTAATCAATTCATTGAAATTCAATTAAATTGTGTAGACTAACAGAGAATTATTGTTATTATTAAACCTGTAAATTATTATTTTTTTCTTATTTATTTTTTATTTATTCCGTTTTTATTGACCAATTCTTAAATTATTGACTCACAAATTAACTCAACCCTATTCTGTATTCAAAATAAGACGAGCTAAATTTAATCACATATTCCTATACTCATGGTGTCCACATCTGTAATTTGTTTTAAAAATCACCGTAGTGCCTAGTGCACTACAGTATTACTGCACCCTCATGTCTCCTCTATGGAGAAATCCTCAACCAAAAGAATGGAAATTAATCAAATTATGTCATGATTTTCTTTGTTGACTGTCATATGTTTTAATACGGCTAATAATTTCGTTATGAACATGGCTACAAGATATAAGTCAAACATTTGACATTTCACCGGCTTTGAGCGCCGGGATAAAAAAGTCCTCTTTTAGGAAAGGAGGGAACTGCTCGCGTCTTTGTAGAAGAAGGAAGCACTCGGTCGCGATCATCAAGTGGGCACTAGAAATTTGTTGTCGGCGTGTGCCTTTTCATTGGCCAGCAGCATTGGAGGAGGAGAGCCACACACAAAAAAGGCTAGTCCTATGTGCTTTCAACAGCCACTAGACAGCAAAAAATCGCTGAGACAGAGTTCACTGTTAGGACTGTCATCGGAATCGATAGACAACGCTGCACTGCGAGTTACACTGACTGGAATTCAGAAACTTACATTTAATAATTAATAGGGGGTTAGGACGTTTACAAAACAAAACGAGAGGGACGAGGTCCGGTGCAGCGCCGGATATTTGCAACATTTTGCATATTTTTTGTACTGTCGGTGCCTGTCGCCCACAGTTGTCGGTTCATCCTGAACTGTAGATTAGTATTTCATTGTGCCACTTAGGCCTAGGCCCTCGTTGTAAACT
>JAUJYS010003127.1:0-13583 GCA_033995665.1 Melogona broelemanni | reverse complement strand
GCTTATATTGAGTGGAGTACTCTCGGTTCAAGTCTCGACTCACGGTTCATCTTTATTTTTCGGCGAAAAATTCCGGAGGTCACGACCGGTATTTGACCACGCGTCACCGTTACGCCACATAGAACTTCTGCTAACTCAGCATAATACAAACTACGTTTTCGATGCGTGCCTCAATTCACTACGAGCCGAAAGCGTTTGTTAACGAGGCTTTACTTGTCTCATGTGCAAACACCTCAACGCCAACTCTGAATTACTACGCACCACACAACCGTCAACAGAGGGAATTTTCATCCCAATTCAACGCTTCTGCAGTACCAGTCTCCGCCGCTCGTAGCGCTGCGCAACGGCGCGTCATGGCGCCGCCCTTGCGCTCAACAGTTGGCCCTTCCATTCCATTTCAAAAGCAAACAACCTGACGACAAAGAAGAAAAAAAAAAGAAATCCCACGTCGACGTCAGTATTTTGACTACGAATGGTGGGGAGAGGAGGGGGTAGATAGAAAGCCATGGCGCGAGCGGGAACACCAGCGAGAGAGAGAGAGACCTGGAAGTGATTTATCGGCAGTCTGCACATTAGCGTTATTGGCGCGCCGCCACGGCTTTGGCTTTTCAAACTGCAGCAAATCTCCGTGTGTTTTCCGGCGATTACAATTGAATGCCAAGATATAGGCCATAGGCCTGGTCTCGTATAGACCGGTCGCACGCCCGCGCGCGCGACGCACCCCACCCCACCCCCCCTCCTCCTCCTCCTCCCCCCCCCCGACAAACGAACCGCACGTGCATTTGTCAATGCCGTTTTGCAGCAACGAGTTGCGGCACAGGTATATAACAAAAGACACACTCAGCTGCTGTTCTGATCGAGCGACACCTAACGATCGTCTCATTAGACAAAATTTTCTCCATTGCTTTTAAATGGACGGTAGAGGAAAATATTTCATCGCTCCGTTGCACTGTGTAATATTTAATGGGTAATCTCAAACATTCACTAACGCCACCTTGCGTGCATGGGAATCTGGATACCTCAAAGACAACCAGATACAGTAGAAGTAGCTATTTCAAAAACTGTGCAACGATTTCTTGTACCAACAATTTAAAAGGCAAAAATTGTGTGTATTTATTAATTTAATGGTGTTTTCATAAAGCCTTAACTTATAAAATATATTACACGTACAGTTGACATAACTAACATTTGAAATTTCTGTTCCAATCACAAAGGGCACACGCCACATAAATAACATATGTTGTATAACTAGTCATAGCCTAATAGGTACAACAATCCCGGGTTCGATTCTTGGAGCGGGCTCTCGTTTGTTCGATCCCAGGGGTACACTAAAAGGTGTAAATAACCTTCTGTAGTGCTATTTAACGACAGTGATTGTAAACAAAACAAAAAATATTGCAATCACAATGGATTTCCAAAATGCAATTCGATGCCATTGAAAAATAATATAAATAATAAAAGCTTACACGTAGATCCTTACAAACACGGAAATGGTCAGCAATATTTCACAAGTCACTCGTTTAACCCGTTTCAGTAAAACAAATAGTTTTAGGACCGCATTCGCACTTATTGGAATAAAGTATTAGACCATTCCCCGGCTCAGCTGGTGGTTGCATGCCGAGAATTGCTTCTCTTTTTTTTTGCCCGTATCCATGCAGCATGCTGTTGCAACAAATGCTCAACGCCCCCGCATCATCACAATAAATGTGCCCCAGACATGTATATATGTACGAGGCGCGTTTTCCGTTTTAGAAATTGCCTTTTTCCCTAAAGCGTGACGACCGCCAATACAGATTGGAGGTTACCATAAAGTGCATAGGCCGAATGAAAAAAAGGACTCTTTAACGACACGCCATCGCACCTATATCGCACGGAAGAGTGCCGTAAAACAACAAAAAACATTGACCTTTATTCGTTGCGCAGCATTGGATCCGTGTAATAGTGCGAGCAAAGTAATAATGAAACGATTTTGTCGTGCGGCCTCGCAGCGCCCCTAGCGGCAGTTACTTGCGACTAAACAATTGGCTTTTTCTTCTTAAGCTCATCTGGCTATCACATTATAATTGCTTGAACCAACGAAAAATGACTTTGAATTGAAATCTTTGCTGTCATCTGTGAATTGAAATTTTTTGCTTTCATCGACAAATTTTCAAGCAAAATTTGACGCACAAAAAACACGATTTACATCAATTTAAATAGTTAAGATTGCAATTAATGATGCGAACTGAAAAAAGGACCTTAATTTGCGCGTTAATTCGAATGAAATTATCGCGTACTAAATTTCATATATATCCCATGTTTTATCCTCGTAAGACCACTTACGTTACGTCACATTTTTAGTCACCCGGCCTTAGCGATACAGCCCACGCCAACAAAAGGCGTCATCACGCCAAAAAATTCCAAAACGCGCGCTCTATTAATTAAACATGCGTAGATAACACGGCAGATTTTTTTTGTAGACAATTTAAAAATACATTTTTTCCATATTTTCTCTCTTCTATGTACGAATGTAGTAAGCGTTCCGATCAGAATCAACAACGTTCCCCGAAACGACATTATCGAATTTAATCTCTGGCGCATGTCGTCTCTCGCACTGACATGGTTATCCCCGGCGCCCGGTGTTTCTCCGAATCATTTATCATTTGCCACATTGCCGACGACTGGGCCCCCATCGGCAACGTCAAAACAAGCAGATTCCATTATTCTTGGCTATGACTCGCGACAACAACGCCACCCGACCATCCAACCCCCGCCCCTCGCAGCAGCAACGTCGGTAGCAGTGACGCAACAAAAGCATTGCCCAACGTTCTAAAAACCAAGAGGACACGTGTTGCCGAGAACCAAAGACGACTAAGAAACTTCACGGTTAGAAAGGCGGCTCCCGTTTGCCTTATTTGGGTGCTGGCAATGATTTTTCCTATTCGATCGGCTGCTAAGGTCTCTTGTTGTTGTAATAGTGCGCGCGTAGAATAGCTAGATTCTGAAGTATAGGCTTCATTTTTCTCCATACATTAGATGTTCGCTAGTCGCACTAAAGCGTGAAGTGCCCTCTGGTGAATACGACACTAAGAAAATTGTAATTCGCTGTTGGCGTAGCGCCACAAGCTGGAATATTCGCTGGCTCAACAACCTTATGGCAACAGCACTCCAGCCTGGACTCATCTCCTTGACCGGCGACTACATCCTCATGAGACTATCCTCTACATAAGAGCCCCATTTATAATTAAAGTGAGTCCATCCGCAGCAGCTTTATGTCTAACAAGCTATACGATCGTGTTAAAAAACCCTATCTATGTGGGAAGCCTACATAGATATGTGATAAGCCTATTGATGTGAGAAGCCTAAGCCAAGACCCAAATCACTAGGTCTGAGGAGGCTTTAAGGCGAACACGAAACAGTAGAAAAACAAATGTCAAATAAACTTGGTTTTTCGGTAAAAACTTTTATTTATACATTGACATGACTATTTGTTTTTTTAGGTAAAAAAAAGTTGAAACATTTTTCAATATTTTTCCTGCAAAATTTGATTCAAAATTATTTCAATTTTTTTTCAAGTATGATAGATTAAAATGTTCCATGAGTCTGAGCTGCGCACTAAATTTCATTACAAACAGCAAGAGGACGACAAAGTCCTCTTGTTCTTTGTTCTTGTCTTGTCCGGGTGATCTCGGGAGGATTTCACGTCACAGCGTCGCGCGACTTACAGAATACAATTCGGGGGCTGTTTGTAGAAGATAAGCGATGATCCGCGACGGGTCCCCACCTACCCCGCGCACCTACAACCACCCTCGACACCAGAACCCCTCGTCTTCCCCCGTCTGTTTTCACTCGGGTCTGTCTCTCTCGCTCTCGTTCTCGTTCACAGGTTCTGCCTAATCGGCTAAACACAAAGTTTATCATTTTTGTATATATAAAAGGGGGCTGCGGGCTCACTGCTGCGTAGGCACTGTGCCATCATTCATCGAACTTTCGCCGTCAAAGCCTAGCCATGTGAAGCGCCACGGCCTTGGCACACTCTTGAAACGCGATCGCAATTTCTGTGTGACAAATGATGTCGGGGAAGTTCGCCGCAATTGTGGTCTCTAAAATGTTGAGGCAAATAAATAATGTTTCCATTATTCACTCCAAACAATATCAAATATGTTTAATAAATATAACCATCAAAAATAATTTATTTAACAAGACAATGGCAAATAATGTTCATAAATATCGGGACAATGTATTTTTACTAATTTTAATTAATATCTCAGTGCTCCACATTCATTGTAAATTCAGGATACGGTGTCGCATTTTTCGTCGTCGCATTTTTGCGTGTTGAAGTATTTAGACCACAAGCCCTATTAAAATTAATATGAAGATGCTTATATATCTTAAAGAACAATAAAAAATTGAACAATGTACACTTTACACCAGAATTACTCGACTTTTACTTTATAGCTCAATTTACAATTTAAAAATAATTGCGGCATGATTTAATAGTTTTATATCACTACAGGAGATTCCGTACCCCTCGTGCTGCTGCGGCAGGCATGTGAGAGGCACATTTTCACCAATACCCCGTGATCGAATAAACGAGAGTCCACGCCGGGAATCGAACTCGAGGCCCATATCACTCTAAGGTATCATAACACGTAGTGTGCGCACCATCTAATAAGCAAACAGTTGGAATGCCCAGATAAAGCACACCAAGGGGCAATCACACAATGCACCAGTGCTATACAGGGAAGCTGACACACTGACATTGCTGCCTGTTGTTAAGTCCTTCGTGTCGTCTCCGGACCCCGACCCTCGATCCCCCGACACCTGGTGACTTTAGGGAGCAGAAGCCCCCTGAGTTTACAGAATATAGTTACCACAAAACGAAATTGATAAGATTGTCGTAACTGTATATATATTTAAAAGATGAATGAACCCAACACTGCCGACATACACAGGAGACTGACCATGGGGTTGCCGTGTTTCTTGAGATCCATCTGCGCGAAGGAGCAAACGTCGCCCACGCCTACCACGTCCACGGTGAAGTTGCGATAGAAGTCGACGATGTCTAACGCCCTGGGACGCATATAAAAGTAGAGGATGAACGGCGTCACCAGCGGACTGATAAGCTCCTGGAACAAGTAGACGGCCTTGAACTGGAACAGTTGCGCGAACTCTTCACGCACCTGGGATAAAACGGAACTCCATTCAGTATTATAGTACAATCCGTCTAGCTCAGCAGGTAAGGCAACAGACTACTGAGCGGGTCGGGTTCGATTCCCGGCGCAGGCTCTCGTTTATTCGATCCTGGAGTACTGGTGAAAATGTGCCCTTCACATATTGCCTAAGCAACACGAAGAATACAGAATCTCCTGCAGTGATATTCACTCAGTAAGGGGAATTTCCCCACTAAAAAAAATAAAATAAAGGGCGCCGACGATTTGGGACAAGATGTCGCCGAGTCAGGCCTGACTATCTCGTTAAAACGGAGTACAAAATTCTACCCGACCTTTCCTGATCAAATTAACAATTTCCCCTTGGCGTCCTCGAAAACAAATTGCAGTCGCCAGACAATTTATTAAATTATTTGATCATTGATTAATCATCAGTTGATCATCATTTAATCATTGATCATTGATATTGATTAAATTTTTTATTGTTTAATCAATTTCCCCAAATAAAAATTGTGGGTTTTATTGTTTTGATTTCTTAACATAACACAGAGGGGAGAGTGCGCGCAGCCCGAATATTTTCTTCACAACGCCACAGCAACACGAGGGGTACAATAACTTCCTGTAGTTCTATTCATTACAGTAATCAGGAATAAAAAAAAATTGTTAATTAAATAATGCATTAAAAGAAATTCACCAACCATAACATTTTTAATAATGCTCAAAATTTTCTACTATTCGACGATTTTCCACGACTTTTCTTGATCTAATTTTAACTTTCTGTAAATTTGAAAATCAATTTTGCAAGAATCGAACGGGGACAAGTCTTATTCTCCCTACACAAATATAACGAACTCTCGAGATGAAAAAAAAGTGTGATACAATAACTACTGATAAAAAAGGTTTGATGGAACCCAGGATGTGAAAGTGAAACAGGAAGTAAATTCAGAGGGGGTCTTCTGACCTGAGCTTTGTGCGCGTTGCCCTTCCAGTGATAGGGCATGTAGTGGAGCTGCGACAGAATGGAAGTCATCAGGCGTTCCGGGTAGAAGACGAGGTGTTCGTCGGGAATGAACATGTTAGCCCCGATCAACACCATGCTCAATATCGTCATGAGGCCCAGCTCGCTCTGCACCTGCATCACGTCCTCGTCGTACACAGTCAGAGCCAACAGCACCACGAGCACCGGGCCGGAGACAGACGTCACCGCCCTGTTCGAAGTTAGGAGAGATAATTAGGTGACGGACAAAAAAGCATCACCACTCAGTGTCAAGTACGTTCCTTTAGATAAGGAACTCCTTCCCGTTTCTCGTTCTTCCATAAAGGACCGAGGATGTTCCTCGTTCCTCAATAAAAGGAAAGGAACGAAAACGTTCCTAGTTTCGGATCCTTCCGAGTTAAAAATATACAAACAAAAAATTAGTTTGGTGCGGCCGTTTTTGTATTTTTTTAGCGCAATTTTTAAACTAATTGGATGACAAATACCTGCCACCATATTCCCAGACAAATTCCTTGAAAATTATAAAAGGTTTTACAAATAATCGAGCGTGTCGCCATTTTCATTTCTACCTAATGGAACGAGGGCGTTCCAACGTTCCTCTGCAGAAATAGGAGCAAAGACGTTTTAACGTTCCTTTGTACAAATAGGAACGAACACGTTTCAACGCTCCTCAGAAAAGGAAAAACATTCCTTTGAACGAGACGTTCCTTTGCCGTTCCTACCCAATACCGATCACTCCACAAATGAGAAGACATTATTTAATAAAACACTTTGTGAAAAAAGCTGAGGAACAACTAAAACAAGTTAAATGTGGAAAGAATCTCCATTACACAAAAAATAGTATTGTGCAATAATATTACTTTTGCAATAGGTTTCAAAAATCACAATTCACTCAACACAGATTAAGCTACATAATTTTGCAATAATTATGCAACGGTTCTGACAAATTTATTTTTTTACTTATCTGAATCTTTACCCCCATTTGGTAATCAAATAAAAATATAAAATATTAACCCCGGGTGGTGTCGTAATATATAAATATATTTTTGACTCACTTGGCGATGATGGTCATCATGTGCGAGGTGAAACTGTTCATGTACCTAGACGACAGGTTATACGCTCGATTCAGTCTAAAAAAAAAGAAACACGCACAAAGACATTGAGAAAAAAAAAGAGGTACGACATCGCTGAAGATAAACTTCTAAATTCCTTGTTTGACAATTTTCAAATTTGTTCGAACCTTCCATCTAATTCGTGGTCCAATTCATTAAAGTGTCTAAGGTAGAGCCGGCCATAAATCGACCTAGGAAAAACAAATGGAAAAACATTTAATATATTTTTTTCCGAAGAGATTACGCGAGTGAAAGGAAATTAGGTCAATCGACAACTCGCGGCAACAACTTGCACTCACCATCTGCGTAGACTAAAGAAGCTTGGTTCTCGTTTGATTAACTATAAAAAAAACCCACATAAATTAATAAACTTTTTCGTTCCGTGAAGTACATATTTATGGTGTTCATATTCTCATTAGACAAATAAAAACTCACTTCGGCGTAATTGAAGAAGATTTGCATAATCTGAAACAGGAAAATGAGTGGCAAGCAGACGGCGTTGATCAAGGCGATAATCGCGATGTTTTTGGATAATCTGGAAACAAAAAAATGTGACGCATTGTCATTGGCAATAGCGCAATTTTAACAAAATATTAAAATATAAAATTAGAAGTGGTGTCCGTGCGTGCGTACGTCCGTCAGTGACTGGTGGACCACTCATGCTCTTTCAGTTGGTGGGGGGAGGGGATTTTCAAACTGGATTTTAAAAAATTTGCCTATCACTTTGGAAATTAATTCTCAATTTGTGAAAAAAATTTGGTTCCCCTATTCCCGGGCGAAACCGGGAGGGTTTTTCTAGTATAATTATAATAAAAACGAAATGCGTGATCACAACTACATTTTAAGTCTGACTCCTACTTCAATTCCTATTTTCCCCAAGAGCGTGCCGGCAGTGAAAATACTGAGCATGTTAGGCTAAGACAAATTCATCCTTTTACAAAAAAAAAAATTTGCTCCTGGCTAACTGACTTTTATAGTTGAAGCCAGCTCAAGGCTAACAGCAATTTGAAAAAGATAAAAAAAATTAAAAAATCGGATCATTTGATCCCTGCTATAGATCCCTTTGGGACTGCTTGCGTGTAGACATTGTATTTGTAATGTATGTAATGTAATTTGTAATGTAATGTAATGTACATTGTAATTGTATTTGTAATGGTACGCTATCAGTATAATTGTATCAGTAGGAATAACTATCTACAGGGGGCGGCAACTTGCAAAATGCCACCCCAGTACACTATCGGTGGTAGCAGTAATGAGCGCTAGATCTACTTACTTCTCGGCTAGCTCCTTTCTCTTGCCGATCTTCTTGTAATCCTCCCCAAGACGCCAGTTTTTATCGAAGGGCGCCCAAGGACCATCTAATCGATGACAAGATGTAACCCGTCTCATGGAATTGCCCAGTAAATGCGCCAGCACACAATACGATAAACAAGCAATTCAAACTTACTAAACAAGATTAGCTCAAAGTTGTATTTCAATCCTTCCGAAAGATACACCCTAGAAAGGTACAAACATAAAACCAAACGTGAAACGCAAGGTAAATCTAAGAACATCGACTTGCTTGCCATTTTATTTTATATATATATATATATATATATATACCGGTATATTAGAGCTTAAATATCACTGCAAAATGTATACCACTCGTGTCGTTATGACAATATGTGAGGGGAAGGGAAGGGGAATGGCAGCTGGTATAGCCAGGCTGCCTTCACCCCTAAGCTCTGGATAGACCAATACCCCAGGATCGAATATACGAGAGTCTGCTGGAATCGACCCGGGACCGTCCCCGCTCCGGAGCATGTTGCCATGCCAACAGAGCCATCGGTACGTATTTCGATAGTAACATCACTATGGCCTTAACCCTCTAAAATGGAAATCTTAAGCGAAAAAACTAAAAACGCGATTGCTCTTACGTTTCTCCTAAAATAGGAACCTTGAACTTGACGGGAAGAAGTGATTTGTTAACCATGGCCACCATGTAGTTCTTGAACCTGAGTATTCGGTGATAGATGTCTGCATGCGAATTATAAATATTAATAAGAAAACACTTTTAGACTCCGTAAAAGAAAATAGCGATCAAAAATGTAATTAATAGTCTGCTGATTAAACAAAAAATAGAACAATATGGAAAATACAATAATATAAATAATATGAAAAATATAGAATAATACGAGTTCATGTACAATTCGTCTAGCCAAGTCGGTAATGCTTCCGAATGCGGCGCGGGATGTCCCGGGATCGATTCCCGGCGCGGGCTCTCGTTTACAGAGTAATCTGCATTCAATCCCGGGGTACTGGTAAAAATACGCCCCTCACATATTGCCTAAGCAACACGAGGGGCACAGAATCTACTGTAGTGCTATTCACTACAGTGGGGGAATTACCCCTTTTTAAAAAAATCTCTAAAATATCTTAATGTTACAAGAAAAAATATTCAAACAAAAAGAAACTAAATATTTGTGTTCGGTGTATATGAACACAACAGGGAAACCCCAAAGAGTGTACTCTAAACGACAAACTTTTTTTATTTCTCCCCAATACACTTTAATTTTTTTTCGAAAAATAAAAAGGGGAAACAGTCAGTAATGTAAAAATAAACCTCCATCTCACTTTTCAGATCAGGCTCACGTCTTTGCAAGACGAACGCGTCCTTTGAAACACGTATTATGAAACATGAGCTCGCCATGATAAAGACACGCTAGTTATCGTTGCAATATTCGAATTAAACTCGAAGGTCATTCACGGCCGTTTGACGTACCGAGCTCGGTGAGTTCCGCCTTGTGGATGCACATCTGTTGCTCGCTTTGAACAGCCCGCGTCTTTTGCAGAACTTCGTTCCAAGTCATGTTGTCCAAATCGTCCTGAATAATAAAATAAACCGAATTATGAGAAGTAAAACACCAGGACAGACGTTATGGGAATAACTGTAAATTACGCAATCTAGCGATTGGCAATTTTTATGAGCGGACATGTCTTTCAAATAACAATGTCACAGTTGGAAACGTACCGGACCGATCTTCAGAGCCGATGTATAGAACGTCCTTATCTCCCGGTACTGGAAGAAGTGGTAGACGACTTTAAAGGTTCGCAGAATCCAGAAAATCAAAGCCAGTACGAGGCACCCGATTATCCAGCCGTTCAATCTAAGATAATATAGGTCTTACGTTTAATAACGTACATTCCTGCAAATGCTTATCGATAAAAGCCGCGAGCACGAAAGAGTGCTTCAAAAACGGGTTTCCTAATGTGAACGAGCCACGAAATAAGATTAGCGGTCTCTAGCAAAATGCTATTGGCTGTACGTACGCAGACATGCCCACGCTGAAGGGAAGGATCACGTCGTCGATGGTAACTTTGTGATGGGTGGCGTTGGCGGTGGGAACGCCGGGGGGCAACTTGTACCCGAAGAGCACCGGGTAGTCAACGAACGAAATCAGGAAGGTGGTGAACAGAACCATAAACGCAAATTGGCTGCGGGGAAAAATTGAAACAAACACATACAAAAAAAATCCATTAAAATACGCCAGCACAATAAAATAATCATTTTTTTAAATATTCCTGATCACTGTCACTGTAGTGAATAGCACTACAGGAGATTCTGTACCCCTCGTGTCGCAATGGCAATATGTGAGAGGCACATTTTCACCAGGATCGAATAAATAAGACCGGCGCCGGGAATCTAACCCGGGACCGCCCGCATAGCAGTCGGTCGCAATACCGACTGGGTTAGACGGGTCGTACATCATCGAATTGACAACTTTGAACACAAATTAGGAGGTATCGGTGGCATAGTGGAGAGCGTTCTCGCCCACTGTGCCAGTGATCGCGGGTTTGATTCCCGCCCAAGACCTCTCGAATTTTGTGGGCGAGAAAATAATAAGTAACTTTCCTTCGAAATGGAAGTACTGCAGTGAGCCCCGTGTCTGTACGTTGTCAGAAACACGTTAAAAACCCCTACCTACAGTAGGTCAGAAGCCTAAATTCAAAATTGCCAGGGTTACGTGACGCGTGCGTTGGTAAATCTCCTTATCAAACAGAACAAAAAAACCTACAACAATTCCAGTACTTCTTGTAACATCATACAGTTGAATCCATGCTTCTGGTGGTAATCATACACGTAAAACGACGTTAAGGAGAGTAACTGACCCGATTATACATTGTATCAAGCTGAAGCTGATTTAGAAATGAAATTGATATTGGTCTCATTGGAAACAAAACAGACGTTAATTTAAAAAAAAAAAACGACAATCTAAAATATGCAATAAAGGATATCCTCTTGAAAAACGAATCCAAATCGTCGATGTGGTCCCATTCTTCTGTAAATAAAAATAAAGCGACGAGAAATTTAGAAATGGTCTCGATAAACGCCCAACGAAGTCACATATTTGCATCACATCAAGGTGTCCCACTCAAGTTCAAGTATGATGCAAAGAAAACGAACAACAAAAAATGTCCAACATAATTAGGGTGCAACAGTTAGTAAACCAGCACGTATAAAATAAACAGAGCGAATGCTCGTCTTTCAGTGTCGATTTATTGGGTAAAGCGTCTACGGACCATACGACGGTGGGTTCGCGTTCAAATCTGTCTACCCTTCGGACATAAAGTCATCGCGTAAAAAAATATCATATTTTTATTTAAAATAAAGAGTGTATGGCCACAAACCTCGATGGAGGTGCCGGGGGTTCGATTCCCAGTCTAGAGCCCGAGACCTCCAGAATTCGTGGGGCGAGAAAATTTGTTATGGGATAGAATAGCCAGGCTGCCGTAACCCCTAAGCTCTGGATTAGAAAGCACAGCCGTGGGACCCGAGCCTGTACGATGTCAGGTACGCGTTCAGAACCTTACCATCACCATCTACAGTCTGTAGGATAGGCTGTCAAGCTCGGATTGGTAACTAGGTATACGTTGGTCTCTCCCCCCTCTTGATAACAGTTCAGAGACATACCTTTGCTGCTTTTGGGAACCACATGGATCATGACTCCCCCTTCCTGCGGCGTGTCCTCGCCATGGTCGTTGTAGGACGCCAACGGCTGGTAGTTCGTTTCAAAGTTGGACATTTTCACCGCCCGATATAAAAGTGGCTAAAACCTGAAATCATAAAAGGGATAGAGAGAAACAATTCACATTTTTTTTTTTGTTCCGGATCACTGTAGTGAATAACACTACAGGAGGTTATTATACCCCGGTACCCCTGTACCTCTGTACAGGTCTGCCATAATTCTGGTCAGTTATTGAAACTGTTATTTGAAATTTGCCAACACTAATCAAATCTTCACTCAATCTTCAATCTGAATTTAGAAAAGTGCAGGACACCAAAGATGAATAGTTAGTAAATAGCAAATAAATTTAACACAAACAAACTTAGCACAAAACATTAGCTGTTTGAACCTCGACGTACACGTGATCGCGTTTCGGATCCCAGCCGAATGAGCATTGAGCAGATACCTTCCTTCGAAATGGAAGTAAAGCCGTGAGACCAGTGCATGTACGTTGTCAGATGTAATACGCCAAAGATATCTACCTACAGTAGGTCTGAAGCTTAGACTAGGCCAAATTTCAAGGTTACCGGGGAGGGGGGGGGCTTGTAAGCCTCCGTAATAAACAGTCGCACAATTTTGAGTGACAAATACTAGAAAAGTAACAATAGCCACTTTAGTGATACGTTCTCGTTAATTGTGTGGGCTGATATCACATTAAATATTCCTACTCAGGTCGAGGTCAAAAACCGAGTATCAAATATGATTGCTGCCGGGGGCAAAAGTAAAAAAAAATATGACATCTACACCATACGCTATAGGCCCTTCTGGTGCTGCTTGCGGGTACAAATTAGATTTTAAATTTTTGCGATGTCGCCGGCTCTGGAACCCGACAAAGGACTCACGAGGAGCCGGTCATCGAACGAGACACGCGAGCTCCCATCGCCCTATCCTATACATTATCAGTGAGGTTAATTGGGTTTTGCAACGGCGTGGGATTGTTACACGCTTCATTTCGCAACAGTTATGCACTCGTTATGTTCTTAACAATCGGGGGAGTCTGATAAAATTTATTTCAAAAGCGTCGTGGAACCGCGAGGGGGCATCTATTGTACACACGCGAGGAGTGTATTACAATTTGGGTTTCCCCTGTTTCACGTGCTCCGCTTATCCGCAACGTTTTCTTGCTTTGAGTGATTGCTCAAATCAGGGGGCAGCATGATTCATCTGGGTGCGTTTCCGTGGCCCTCGCACTAGAGCTTTTACGGGTCGATGTCAAAACACGGACTCGACAAAACTCGGACTCGACAAAACTCGGACACGACAAAACTCGGACACGACA
>JAUJYS010003126.1:0-13584 GCA_033995665.1 Melogona broelemanni | reverse complement strand
GCCGGGAATCGAACCCGGGACCGTTGGCTTCGTAGCATGTCCCCATACCCACTGAGCCATCGGTTCGTACAAATTATTGAAAGCCTGCGTGGCTAATGACCGAGACGACGGAATTAATAAGGTTCCAGTCATATTGAGCTAGAAATCGACGTTTATACCCGAAAAGTTTATTTATTTAATTTTTATTATTATGTCTATGCTTCTGTACCCCTCGTGTTGCTTATAAAATGTCCGAGGACAGGTTTTCACACCGGCATTCTGGGATCAAATAAACGACAGCCGACGCAGGAAATCGAAACCGGGGCCGCCGCACCGTAGCCGGTTTGCACTACCGACTGGGCTACGACGAGCCGTAATTTTTTTTAAATAATTTTTCCGCCTTTTAACGACAATATCGAAAATTAGTTACACGAATATTTTTTACCATCTTTTATTTTTATGTTGACGACATTTTGAGATAATATTAAAAAAAATAAGTACTAGAAAGTAGAACCCTCTGGGTTTCTCAGGAAGATACCCTGCATAGAAGACTTTCAGGAATAGCGCTGAATTCCATTGTTTCTATTCATGCTGTTTACGCAGTAAGGACAAGTCTGCATCGCCGCGCGTCGTTCTACAGTTGTGCATGGAGCGAATCAGACGTTCCGTTTATTGGCAATTGTCACCGAATTACGCGATAATTTAGACCGGACAGAAGCAGCGCCGCGACAGCAGACTGACACGCTAGGTTGAGCGACGACAGTTAAGCGCCCCCTATACCACGATTAGAAAGATGAACACTCGACTCGCTAGAACGAGAAACGCGTGTTTATCATCAAGCGAGCGAATGGCGCGCGTCGATCCCAATTGCACGAATCGCGTCGTCGTGTTTTACGTGATGATGATGATGCCCACACGTGAAACGACACCAGACGTCTGCCTGGATAAGTTTGACTCCACTTGGCTGTAATTGGGGTTCATTGTTTTATTTTCTATGGCGGCGCTGAACGGCGCAATTTTCAAATGCGAAAACATTTACAGTCTTCTCCAGAAACTGATCTAAATAAATTATTCCGTTCCAACGTGTCGGAATTTGTCCGTCAGTGTTGTACGGGTATTAGACAAAGCGCCTCTGGAGCTTGTGCACATGCATGTGGCATAGTCACAACCACCCTAACAAATAATCCAGTATGATCCCTGTACACTGTATGTTCAGTACGGCCAGCATGATTCTTGTATGGACCTCTGAATATCCTATAAAAATCCTAAATGTTTTTTTCCCCGTATATAACTGTCCTATAGGTATCCGTGAAGATGTTGTGTTTATGATTCGTTGAGTCGTCTCCGACTTCGGGTGACGTATGTCATGTACAAGAGCACTCCAAGAGGATATTTTTATATATAACTATACTATAGGAATCCCAGAGGATATTTTCATTCAGAAATATCCTATAGGTGACTCGAAATACAGAATGAAAAAAGGATACGCCAGAAAATATCTTGGATAATGATGAAATCTCCTTCGAATGCAAACAGCAATTATGGTCGAAGGACATTTCATCATTATCACCCAGCATTTTGAAACACAACGGCTCCTATCAACCAATGACTTTTTTAATATATCTTAGAATTGACGCGTCCGATGTCTGAAATTTAGACGTCCGGCTTCACAGTGTACCGTCTACCACTAGTGGCCCAAGCTCACCGACGGAGTACCTGCGCGTGCCACACGACATACTCCAACTCGTTCATTAGAAACGAGCATAAACGCGTGCATGACATGGTGGGCGATCGAGTGTGATCGGAAAGTGCATTCCCATTAAATCGAACTCGTCGAGGTGTCGAGTGATTCTCAGCGGGTCGTTCGCCGCCAAACAACAAAACGTAATATACAAACCTGATGATCCCCCACCCCGTACTACACAACGCAACAGATTTTATCGATTTACATGCGTGTCTATCTGTGAGCGTATGTAGGACGTGTCCGCTATATATACTCAGCGTACAATCGAATGAGGAGGAGGATGGGGAGGGGAAGTGAAAGAGCTCCGCAAAAATATTAATAAAAAAATTGACGACGGGGACCACCAACCGATATTTGGGTCAATCGCGCGTTTTAATATTCATCAACGTGCCTGTTTGATATGATGTTTGTTTTGTTGCCTGAATCAATCTAACCAAATCGCATCGCCCTAAAAAATAAGAAAAATAATTCGTGCTTTAAATTTTGTTGAACAGAATTTTTTTGAGTTGTGCCATTCAGTGCATTTGCTTAAAAAAATACATGTGTTACACTGAAGCGTTGTCTCTCCAAATTCCTAAAAAAAAAATTCTGGCGTATGAATTTAATTTGTAAAAGCCTTAATTGGTATGATATCGTTTTCGATTTAAAACTAATATTTTTTCTATAATTATTTATTGTCATCAATGTAGTGAATATTTCTTTTTCTCAATTAATGATTGTCAATTAATTTAATGTACATATCACTACAGGAGATTATGTATCCGTCAAACCGCTTGAGCATTTGTGGAGGAGTACATTTTTACCGGTACCGCGTGGTCGAATAAACGACAACCCGAGACGGGAATCGAACCAGGGATCACTGCAACACATGCGTTAAAATTGTATTTTTGAGCAGAACCGAAATTCAAAAGTGACACGCTAGAATATATTGTCAAGATGGTCGACAACTTCCAATGGGATCATTACAAATTCATCCATTCCTTAATTAAATTCAAGTTAAGTTAGTCATCTGTCGAGTTACTGTGAGATTCCCCTCAGCTTGTTCGACATTATTAGGCATTATATATAGGCTCACTCACTGCAGACAAGTCGACTAAATTATTTATACTGTGTATGTTAGACGGAAATGATTAAATTGTGGATTAGCTTCTCTGTACATCAGGAATGCGTTGGAACAAGAACGATTGACTTTTTATTTACCTATCCTCGTGCTATACGAGATGTTGTTTGGGAGTTGTGATCCAAAATTGGGACACATTTAATCAATTTTACCGATCCTACTAAACAGCGCCTATGGACCCGTACGACTGCGTGTATTTTATTTAACGTAAAGCTGCAGCGCGTCTAAGCTGATTTCGTCTCAGTCTAACTTACGATAAAATATTGTTTTATATATATTTTTTTTTACATTGTTAACTTGGCTAGACTTGTCATTGAGAAATGACAGATCTGGAACTGACAGATTATAAGTAAGTTTATTTTACTGATTTTATTTATTTAATCAGTATTTTTCATTTACGTATATTTTATTGTCAAATGACGAAACCCTGATTTTATTTATTTAATCATTATTTTTCATTTACGTATATTTTGTTGTCAAATGACGAAATCCTAATTCAACCTTCCAATTTTTACCATATTACAATCTCCTCCCCAGGGGGCGTCCCGATAATTTGGTTTATCCTAGCATTCTGACCTAGGACAGTAGGAAGGGATCTTTAACGCGTATCCTATGGCACGGGTTCCGCGACTTCACTTCTATTCCGAAGGAAGGTACGGATATCTCGCCCGAAAAATTCAGGAGGCTTCGGTCAGAAATTGAACGATGTTGGTACATTCATTTTGAAAAGGGAAAACACGCTAAACTCGAAGCCACCCGTTTTAGTCTCTCCCTAGAGGCGTCCGGGAAACTCCGATACGACCTGGGGGTCTTCGGAGGCTAAATTACCTTACATTGAGGAACTAGACCGTTGGTCAAATTCAACGCCCCACTAACACTGCCCGCGGTACCTCGTTAGCACCCTTTGGGTCCTTTCCAACACGCGCTACGTTCTTCTTCTTCAGCATCATCTTCACGCACTTCTGGTATTGAGACGCACCTGCGTGAACTCACTTCTGTCACGGTGAGGAAAGAAGGCTACTTCGAGAGAGCGAGAGAGGGCAACGAGGATGACCAACGGCAGTGTGAGTGTGACCTGCAACGGTGCCGGTATTTTTTATTTTTTTTTTAAACACCGTGGATCGAACTCAGTGCGCGAGCAAATAAATGCGTAGTTTATGAGGTGGCTGTAAGAAAACTCGGACTGTACCAAACGCACCATCTCACCCAGGTAAAAATTCGCCTATGTTTCAATCGCATGCAAAATACTCCTTGACGTACTTCAACCAGTTAACGAGAACGCAATGATTTAAAAGTGATCAACGCTGCTGCACTGCAGTCATCCTCCTCCAATTCCCAATATCCTGGTGCCTCTAAATAGAGTTTCACCCATTTCCCCCAGCACGATGACCTCTGAATTTCCTGGTAGCACATTGTGTACACCGTGGATTCCAAAAAAAAAATATCAAGTGACGCGTTTTAAGTGGGCACTTGAAAACTTGTCAATATACTAAAAATAGTTGTTCTTAGAAGATAAACCCAGTTATACGTGTGCTTGATTGCTGTTTCTAGAATCGTTCAACGGGTTTAATAGGGACCGAGTGGCAGGGAAGGCAAAAAGATCTGCTTAATGATACTTAATGCCAGAGATACAACAATGGCCTGTATGCATGACAGCTATAGGTTGGCCCTCTGATAGCGTTCATGTTTTCTATCATGTGTTATAATATACGCGTATGTTTTATAAATCTTGCTTGTACGTTGCCAAGAACACGGGAAAGATCCCTACATAGGGTGCAGTAATCCTGAAGTACACTAGGCACTACGGTGATTTAAAAAAAAAATTGTATTTGCAATAATGCGCATAGACAATATCGAAGTGGCGAAGAAAAGTTTTATCACAAAGTTGTCGATTCTTACTGAGTCCGGTATTCGATCTACAGTCACGCCGCCTGAATTGCATCGATAGGCCGCATCGCGTGACACGTTTCCGTAGTCTCGAACAGCTCACTTTTCCAAGTACACACACATGTATTGTATTCACACGCCTGAAAAAGGGGGTGGGGTGGTTTTGTGGTGATATGCAACTAGTCGAGCCACATAGGAGTGACACAAGGTGTGTTGACTGATGGATTAGTCTCGGTCACGAGCCTAGATCCGGTTCGTTCGTATCATCGTAGGTGTCACTGTTTTTTTTTTGTT
This sequence comes from Melogona broelemanni, assembly GCA_033995665.1. NCBI lineage: Eukaryota > Metazoa > Arthropoda > Diplopoda > Chordeumatida > Chordeumatidae > Melogona > Melogona broelemanni. Next base: position 8,560 of record JAUJYS010003126.1, on the reverse strand, counting down.
TTTTTTTTGGAATACAAATAACAAAAAAAAAACACGTGAATCAGACCCAGATGCACACCAAATTCGTCGAACGGGATGAATAGATTTGGGAAGCTGAAGCGCTCGACACGGCATCATATTGAGCGGTATGGTAGCGTTTCCGAGTATTTCGGGCTGGGCCGCGACGGGAGCCCGTGGGCTTCTTCATCGCGGCACCTCTATTTCGTGGGTGTGGGGTTCGAAACCTCTGGCAAAAAAAAATGACAACGAGGATATCCGCAAAGGTGGAGCACAATGGGGTAGATCCGAGAAATGTACTGTATAATCGTGTATGAAAACCGTAACGCTCGTAGGGGGGAGAGGAGTGGGGGAGGGATTGACAGCCGTACAGGTACACTGGTCCGGGTTTTTAGGTGTGAAACAGTTTGCGTGGTTGCCTTAACTATGTAAGTCTTAAGATTAATGATTAAGAAATAAAGAGCAAGTCTCTCGAGACAATTTTTTTAAATATTTATATTTATTTAGTAGCTAATACATAATTCACATTGTCTGTTTTTTATTATTATTTTATTTTTTATAATAAGACTGTAAGATTTGATTAAGAAGAAATGTTTCTTAATGACGATTCGATTAAGATGAACCTTTAGACAAAATTAGAAGAAAATTTTGAAGAAATCGAATTTCGCAGTCGGAATTTGTGATCTAACAAATTGGTTAATGTAATATTTGAATTTTTTCCTACTGTAGGGAACCTTTGAGAGTAATTAGCCATGATTTACCTATTTTTAATCAAAGAAAAAAATATAATTATTATAATTAACGAAAGTAAAACTTGTTACCATTTGGAATTTCCCCAATTGCGATATCGCATACAGACAAAAATAGATCCAGACAGGCAGCAATCTCATGAATAATAGCGAAAGCGCCTTTTGAACCTGGTGACGTTACTCCTGTACGAAATGGACTCCACTCCTAACGCGGAGAAAGTGACGTCACCGTACCGAAACGAACGTTTAAGTCGCCTGACGCAAATTTAAAAGTTGCAGTGACTTGCATTACAAGTTTAAAACCAGCGGCGGCCACTTTGAAACCCCACTAGTCTCGACCGCAAATGCAGAAGAGTTCGTAGAAATAATTTCAAATTTAGAATCGTGTACCCTGCTTCGGATAAAATTAAAGCTCATAATGCTGCGAACTGAAAAACTAGCGATTTTAAACCCTACCATGTAATTTTCTCTGACGATTGACCCATCAAATATCTAGTATTTCTATCACCATAATGATAAATTAATAAAAATAATTACCAAATGTACACACTACTTAATTTCACACACACCTGTGATCTTCCAACTGTCCTTAGGAATAATTTACTTAAATAAATTGAACACAAAATCATACAATCCTGCTAGAGAGCACGTTAAAATCTCAATCTCTCTAAGACGATTTGCCATGACGAAACTTAATTATTTTATGGTCGCAAACGAACAAAATGGGGCGATTTTTACGTGCATCAACACGACTTTTGACGTGTACCACCCGTAACAGCAATAGCGCTTCACCTAAAGGAAAAATTCGTAGAACGATCCAGTTGTTGTTCCACCCCGCGAATACGCCACTTATTTTAATTTGTCAGCGGTTCCCGCCGAGATGAAACGAGAATTAACCCCTTTTCTTTTCCTCGTCGGAAATCAGAATGATATTTGCTTTCTTGCTCAACGTACGGCATCAACAAAAGAAACTTACAATGAATGACACTGTCAGCCACTTAACAGAGTGGAGCATGGGGATTCAAAGCAAAAGGCAATTGATCATTGTGCATTAGAAATACCGCGGTGCCACTATGGCAAGTGTTCGGCAACAACTCGCGTTTTCCCAGAAAATCTCACCTGATGACGAGGCCGTGTGTAGACACGTCTGCGCCAATCGGCGTGTGTTCCCCGAAAGCGACGGTGGAATGTTGGCACTCGATTCCGCATTAGTCTGGCTGTGCTTTATGTTTATGGTTGGTTGATGGCCACGGGTCACAAACCGACGAGGAATGAGACGACGTTCCCGTCAATCAGTGTTGGTTAGGAACGGAACGGAACAGAAAAGTTCCGTTCCTAGGAACGGGTTCCTTTTCTGAGAAACTTTGGAACTAAAAAATAAGAGATCCTTGACCAGGGATTGAACTTTGGAACGAACGCCTAGAAAAGATCTCCTAGAAAAGATTCATGGAACGGTTTTTTTTTCGGGAATTGTTACTTTTACTGTGATCAGAACATGGTAATGTTAAATATTATATATCTTATCATTTAAAGATTTTAGGAAATAGTTTCTTTTCTGAGGAACTTTGAAACGCTGAGGTTTCTTTTCTGAGGAACTGTGGAACGCCAAGTTCCTTTTCCTAGGAATGGTTTCGTTTCTATTTACAGAAACTGAAACGGTTGTTCCTTTTACTGGACGCAGAACATTTCAATATTAACTATTAACAATTACTCCTATTTTGATCACGTTCGCCATCAAAGCTCAAGAGGAAAAAAATCCCGTTTACTAACGGAATTGTGGAGATACTTGGAACAAAAACGTCCCAGATTCCTCTTGAAATCTATAGATGGATCTATAGAAACGATTATGTTGCCTACAGTTTCCGTAGCAACTGGAACGGGGTTCCTTTTCAAATGGAACGAACGGGCAACACCGACGGTAATAAACTCAGCACGGGCACGCGAATTGCAATTGTCCGGCGGTTTGAAAAACGATGACACATGGCATTGTTTCGGAATACCGCCGCACTTTGTCTGAGCAAGTGACAGCGTCGTGGGGATATCCCGGCGCGCGCTATCCGCGAAAATCAGTCCGGTTCGATCCGGTTAAAACCGCATCTGACATTCCGTTACCAGCGCGATTGTCTTTTGCCCTCTAGCCCCTAGATACCGTTCCCCCTGAATAGGTTCCCCCTTAAGTATTACATCACGGATCACTGTCGGTTTCGAAAAAATAAACATTGCAAAAACGTGTACGAGGGTCGTTCAATAAAATTACGGATTTGTTTTATTAAAACAAAGGATGAAAGCATACGGACTTTAATGAAATTCGGTGAAAACATGCTCCTGTTTTTCTTAAATATCGTGCAATTTCTCGAATTTCATTAAAAAAATGTACCTGCTAAAAGAAAATGTAATAATGAAGTATTTAATATGTTAACGGATTTTTTTAAACAGAGAACGGCTGCATGCATTTTAATTCGATTTTTGTTCGAATTCGATTTGATTCGTTTCGCCACTGGAAATAATAGTCTGCATTTCGAAACGAACATGTTCGGATATCCCTCTTCATTTTCTTTAGAATTGAGGAACGCTCATATTTCAATGCGCTTTGATCCCCATCAAATCGCACGTACTTATCGTGTACTAATTACGCTGGTAGATAGACGTTTCCGCTTACAGCAAACAGCGATCCTGGCGAATTTCTTCCGAACTAACATCAATGACGAAGGAAACAACGCCCTCTATATTTGATTCGCCATACTAATTTTTTTTTTAATTCGCCTGCCTGGGAGGCAATGTGAGAGGTTGGGTCCCGTTGATCCTACGTTATACATCTCTGGTCATCGACAGTAAAATATGACCGAAGGTGTCGTTGGGCACGCGACAACGCCATACAAAATCGTACATTCCTCACCCCTTTTGTCCACTGCACCACCGAGATGATCGAAAGAACTCAGAGAGAAGCCAGGGACATCTACGGGGTCTCGTTGGTTACTGGGTCGGACCATTAGAATGTCCCTACCCACTTAATTATAAAAACAAAAGGAAAAAGAGACCACATTCTAAATATAGTCGTAGATCCGTGCACAGTGGAAGAATCGACACAGGTCTCCAACCCCTCTCCCACTCCCATCCCACTACGAATGGCTATAAATAGTTCTCAGGTAGACAGGTTAAGTACCTGTCAGTATACACATGACAGTTGTGACCGGATGTTTCGGATTCGCATTTTTAAACTCCGGGAGAGATTAAATTCATTGTCAGTTGCTCGTTTAAAATGTTTTCCCTTTTTTTTTTTTGGTTTACACACCCATTATTTAGCATACCTGTATTTTTAAACCCAAGTTTGACACCAATTTTGAATTTGGTAACACTTTTTCGGAGCTAAATTAAACAGCAAAATATGTCACACAATATCGAAAAAAATTGTTGAGTTAAAAAGAGAGTCTCGAATCATTTGGAATAAAATCATCAGATAGGATAATGTATAAATCCAATTTGAAAAAATCAAGATAAAACATTCGTCGAATTAAAATCAAGATAAATACTTCAAATTAAAATCAAGTTAAAATAGATGTCACATAATGAATAAACAAAATCAAGTAAGAACATACATGTAAGTAAAATTAGAAGAAAAAAATAAATGAACAGCACGGGTCTTGGAAACGAAATAACACAATATAATCGAGAAAAGCATTCAACAACAACAATACTTTTCTTCCCTAATAAATTGATTATGTACAAGTGATGGCAATTTTATGCACTAAGCTATCCGGTCCCAGCTCCGGTCCATTCAGTAACACTAGCAGCACGCCACAGTCAACCCCAACCCCAGTGCGTGCTCCGCTACAGTATTAGGAATGTACGGTGACTCGGAAGAAAGGGGGAGAAAACGGATATTCGACAATCAACCCCAGTGGAAGTTTCCTATCCTAATTGGTTAGACTCCTTTTCCAAGGGGATGGAAGGAGGAGGGGAAGGGGGAGAGGGAGGGGGATAGGGGGAAGGAAAGGTGTTTTGATTCGGGCACACCTGGTGGAGAATGCGGGCATAATACGACTTCTCGGAAGTTGAAGAATGTGCTTGCATTGTTGTGTGCTCAGCACTTTCCGCCAATTTTCACGTGTATCAGTTAGCACACCTTTTTACCCTCGACTCCACATCTATCCCCTTAACAAAATTCATACTTGTACTGCAAAGGACGGATGCAGAAATACAGCCCCTCTACTTCAGTAGTTTTGACATTCAGTTAGTTTAAAAAAAAATCATGATTTTTCTGATATAAGATATCCGTCCATCTTTGGCTGCAAGCACGTTATTACATTACACGAGTAAATATTAGTAGATAACACATTAACAAATATTACTGAAAATATGAAACAATTGCCTTAATTTATTTTGGTATGGACCCATTTGTCCGTATGTAAATGTATCTAACTGGCATTTACTGGCATGGACTTTATTTATTTTGAATCAAATGGAGCAGCTGGCAAATTAGAATATTCTTCCAAATAATCTCAATAAATTCATCATCCTACCAATCAATCGTAAGAAACAGCTGATACTGTCTCAGCATCTCAAATAAAATCGATCGTAAAAGATGGGATCAGAATATTGGTGTGTGGTAAATTTAAATGGGGAAAAACATCTATAATATGCTAATGCAGCAATAAAAATGCTAAACCAGATAGCAAAAACGGATCAACGAAATATACTGCATGTACTAGCGTATCGAAATACGAGAAAATCGGTCAATTTTTCTACAGAAACACGCCAAGAATTTTTTTTCAGGATGGAAAAATACCGAAAAATGCTAGACAGAATTCGGTTCAAGTTTTAAGACAGTCGGGTTTAAAGTGCGCACGTTCCCGTACTTTCAACAAGCCGTCCACGCTTACATAATAGAATCATCTCAACCCACCCCTATCCACAGGGTGTGATGGAGTGACTGGGGTGGAGATCATGAGAGGTTCCCGGGAACACACCTTTTCCGGAGCCGCGCGCGAAAAAAATTAGAAAGAAAAAATAGAACGTATATCCGAATACCCCGGCTCTATATCTTTCATCCCTCACCCTCCATTCTTAAATATGCTGCACGTATACCTTAGCAATTCACACTTTTAATTTATTGTACTGTCCCGGTTCTTAGTAAAAATTTCGTGTAAATCATCTTTAGGCACAATGTAGCCTTTTTTTTCTTCTTTTTTCGAATAGGTGTATCAGCCCATATTTCAAACAAATAAACAACGCACCTGCATGTGGCCACTGCCATCGTCATACATAATAATGACGATGGCTTCGCCACTGCCCACCATTAAATAAATAAGCTGAATACGACTGCGTGTGTAACGTCATACAATGCATTGCTGGAGAATCGTAGGGTCCCCCCATTAAATTGCTCAGATTGTAATATCAGACCATTGCGTGCTTTCATTAAAATTGCCTAATTCTTAGAAGCAAATAAGATGCATTGAATGCATGTAGCAGCTACACTGTAGGCGCAGGAAAGTTGAACCAGTGTTCGGTTCGTTTATTTTGAAAAGAAACTCGTTCCAGTTCTCGTCTCTATTAAGAAAATGGAACCCGTGATAGTTCCATACAGATTCGTTACTTGTTCCTTTTCAAAAAGAACCTGGAACTTTTCCGTTCCTACGATTACGTTACGTTCTTTTTGAAAACTTGTTCGTTTTCAAAAAGATCCTGGAACTTTTCCGTTCCTACGATTACGTTACGTTCTTTTTAAAAACTTGTTCGTTTTCAAAAAGATCCTGGAACTTTTCCGTTCCTACGATTAAAAAATAAAATCGTATTTAAAATTCAATTTATCCCAACAATTCAATTAGTAAATGTGATTTTTATCCAGGGAGTTTTTTTTTAAGGTGAAGAGGTGTAATATTTAGTACTTAAATATTAATTAATTGAATGTTTACACGCTGTTCAAGAAACGACCGTTCCAGGTTCTTAAAAAAGGAACGAATACGCTCCGAGCGTTCCATCCGAGAAAAAACGAACCTAGTCGTTCCAAAGTTCCTCAGAAAAGGATATCGTTCCTAGGAGCGGGTTTTCTCCGTTCCGTTCCGTTACACAACACTGTCGACTCCTTAGACAGTTTCATTAGCATATTTTCTGTCTTATATCATACGTATTATACAGTGCGTTTGCAGAAGAAATAAAAATTAACGCGTGGTATCGATCCAAAATATTATTTCTCTGAAACCTCTCGAGAGGAGAAAAAAGAAATGGATGAGCGCAATTTCAAAATTCCTCGGCTAAGAAACATGTCGGAATGAGTGAAAGTGATTTCGGTCCGAGTGTCGGCAGTGCAAAAACTCCAATCTATAGACGAACGCCGTGTTTTTCCGAGCGATCAAATTTTATTGACTCGCTGTTTTTATTTTTTAAATTTTTTTTTTTGCCCGCTATCACGCGCTTAAAAAAAAAGGGAACACTTTCATGGCACTTGGAAATAGGGCAAGATGCTTCTCGTTCGTTCGACACCTGTGGACACCTGGTAGTCAACGGCCGCGAACATCCTCCTGAGACCAAACAAACGATTTAGTGCATTTAGAATCGTAGCGTTTAACAACTTTAGCGCTATTTTAGGTATAGGAACAAATCTTTAAAATAAAAATTGTATTTGTCACAGAAACACATCGGGTGAATTTATATTGAGCGCTTGGAAAATATAAATATAAACTCATTATTCACTCGTTATACATGTTACAGTTCAACCCTCATGTGCACCAATGATAGCTCATTAATAAGTACCACAGTAGGCTGTATCAATTTCACGCGCACCTCTTCGATCAGCAGTCTCTAGGTGACTGAGATTTTAGACTAAGCAAAAATGATGGCACGAAATAATTTGGGCGGCCACATCTCCTTCAAAATTTAACAAAAAGTCATACGCGTTATGGAAAGAAAATATGGGACATATATCATGCGTGTATTGTCTCCAACTTCGATTTGTTCCACTCCAAGAAGGTATTATGTCGCGAATTGCTGCCGTAAACTATTCTCTATGGTCGAGGATTCACCATAAACTTTCATCGTATTCACAGTATTTTGTATTAAAACTATTTGGTGTCTGAGCGGGGTGGTCTTAGGTTAGACACATACAGGTACAACAGGCGTATAACCCTCTCCTATGCCCCCTGGTATCGAAGACTCGAAGAGTGGCCTGCTAATAACAAGCTTCGGTGTCGAAAGTATAGTATGGCCATCGGCGCAATCGACGAATACGGGGGGAGGGGGGGGGGAAGACGTGAAATTGAACGCGTGTCCTGGCCAAGCCACTAAACCCGCAAGTCTCACTTTTTTTTTTTTTTTTCCAAACAACCGCACGCATCCTAATTCCGTGCTCGGTGTGGTTCACCGCAAAACATACCGAAAATTTGAAAGGGGCGACGGCTCGTCCTACCGAAGCCACTGGGGGGACCACTACCCATCAGAAATAATCGGAAAATAATCGAAAACAAACAGGGACCGGAAATTATTTTTAAAACGATTAACTGCATCGCTTGATTGATTAAAATTGATTGAAAATAAAGCAACCAAAATGTTTAAAAGATGCTCCATTTCTTTCTTAATAATCATATGAAAAATATAAATAAATTAATGTGCAAATTCAACATACGACACTCAATCTGTTAGAACAGCACAGGCCTCGCCAATAAATTAAGCCGACCAGCCGACACTGAGTCCACTGAGACAGCAGTCACGGCATCGGACATGTACCCTGTATGTAATACGGGCGTAAGTACGAACCGATGGCTCAGTGGGTATGGGGACATGCTACGAAGCCAAAGGTCCCGGGTTCGATTCCCGGCGCA
>JAUJYS010003125.1:0-13589 GCA_033995665.1 Melogona broelemanni | reverse complement strand
TTTATTTTCAACATTCTACGAAAGTCTGATTGTCGTTTGTTGTTGTAGTTGTTCTTGACCCCGAACGTCTAGAAGTCTCACACACAGGTGGTTTCTCTACCGCCTGGGCTACGATTCGGCTACAGACTATTTTTTAATATTAAATTGATAAGATGTGCGATATTTCTTATTTAATTTAATGTTCTCCACACATAAGAAGAAACAACCGTACCTAGTTCCTGAAAAAAAAAATGGAACGAAACCGTTCCAATCATTCATTTGTAGGAGTTACAAAGTTCCTCAGAAAATAAATGAGTTCCTTCATCAGGAACAGACAAGATAATTCCTCAGAAAAGAAATATGTTCTTCTATTAGGACGGAAAAGAAAGTTCCTCGGAAAACAAAACAGTTTCTTTATTAAGAACGGTAAAGAAAATTCATCAGAAAAGTAGTCTGGTCCTTAGAAACGGAATCTTTCCGTTCCGTTCCTACCCATTACCAAACACTGGCCACAGGCGCGTATGTGTACAGCCATTAGTGTGCCAGTCGGGCAGACGGAAACCTGTTACCGTGTGAACCAGCCTTACTAAATACTCGTTGTCTGAACGAACGAGTCCAATAGTATTCCGAAAATCATCCATCACGACGAGACCGGTGCGACGAAAACCGACGCGGTTTAAAAATTTAATCACTCTTCGCTGCCGATGATGCCGCAAAAAATATTGCCCAGGAAATGTCTCATCAGTTTGCTCTTCCTCCCACAGAGCCACCCCATCCCCTTCATCCCCCTCCTCCATTTACACAACCACCACCACCCCACCTAAACCACGAACGTCGAAAAGCGAGAAAAAAACCACTAGTCGCGTGGATGGAGAAATAATTATTTGGGAATCGGCAGTATATTACCTCCAGGTGGCAGCAGCGTATGATTTAGCCCACGGGCAAATAGCGATTAAGGCATTTAGGATTTGTACTGGCTCATAGATGCAGGGTTTGTACAAAATAATGGAAACATATGTGTTTGTGCACCTTATTTGAGCTGTTTCCATTGTTTTGTCGAACTCCTGTAGATACGATCTATTATTATTTTTTAATATCCCGCCTTTACCACATGGCTCACTTGTACGCAGTGTTGGAAAGGAACGGAACCGAAAAGTTTCGAAAAAGAAACGGGTTCCTCTTTTTAGTAACATTGGAACGCCTAGGTTTATTTCCCAAGGAAGGAACGATTGAAACGGTTTCGTTCATTTTTTTCAGAAACATTAACGATTGTTCCTTTTACTGTGTGGAGAATATTTTCGTAGTTAATATTTCAATAATTAATATTAAATAATTCATAGGTCAGTAATTAATTTTGAACCAATAACATTTTTTAACAATAAATATTTACCGCTTATCATTTAAACATAAAAAAATTGCGTGCCAATTCAAAGCTCTCGGGATTAAAAAAAAACCTATTATTGGAAGAGATGAATTTTAAAATATATTTTTTCTTTTCCTAAAGTGATTTTTTTCGTTTTTTTGTTGATATTTTTAATTGATGGAAAGGAAAAATTCCTGGTTCCCTTTAAAAAAAGCACTAGGAACAGTTAAGTTTCTTTCAAATTCTGGAAGAATTTCTGTAAATACAGGTTCCTTTTAAAAGGAACGAACACTTTTGAAGCATTTTTTAAACACCCTGTATAAATAAGTTTAGATCGCTATTGCGCATGCTCAGCTCGATTAAGGTGTGAATCCGTAAAATCAAATCTCACACAAAAATAAATAACAATATATGCACATATGCTTAATTACGCAGTACTCTGATAATTCGAACAAACGAATATCAATATTCAGTCATAAAATAAAAATACCGCGAATCTACCTCGTCAATCGACAAAGATCAGGGAACGATTGAGAATAAAGATTCGAATACGCCCGTAACCATTGGCATCCATGATAAAAATTCGACCCGAGAATCTCACGCAGCTTTTTGCGATGACAATTTCGTCGCAAAAAATCGCGATAAATACCATGAATATCCATACTTACGTTGCACCGAAAATGTCGGTGTGATTCCGGATGTTGTTTACACAATTAGATAGACTTTTGCTCATACGAAATAATAAATATAATTTCGCGAAAACTGGACGACGAAATTCGAGACCGTAGCACAGAGAATCGTTATTTTGTATTTGCCAGACTTCAGTCACGTGTTTATGTTTATTGCTATTTCGAAGTTATTCGAAACAGGGGGCGTCTATTTAAATATTACTGTTGACTAGGTGCACCCTGCTAGGAATTTTGATTTTAAAACGCTACCACAAGCCAAACACCTTTGAACGACAAGCATCTACAAGCAGAACATTTTCATCGAAGTGACGTTGCCTCGCAAGTTTTAATGTCGTCTGGTTCAGCGAGTGATGAACGGTATATTGTGATCGTAATTATGAAGTATCTGCGTTCAGATTTGTGTTAGCTATCGCAGTTGGTGTTTAATCTCGCGACGAATGTGTTTACGAAAATAAGAACAATCACGAAGCAGAGTATGGCAACGAAAGATTACGCATGACTGCATCCCGGACGTTAGCAGAGTGAGGGGGGTAGATGGTCACCCACTTGCCTTCTCCCCGGCCTTCGCGGGAGTATGTAACCCCTAAAAATGGTGACCCAGGATGACAAGGTAGGTAAACGCCTTATTAATTTTTTGTTTGAATAGTGATGTGCGACGGTCCTGTTTAATTTTGCACTTGAATAGCGATATGCGACGGACAGGTGTAATTTTACCAATATCTTGGTTTCTGACCTTTATAATGATCTTTAACGTTATCTTACTATGTACGAGCTTGGCTCTCATGTATAAAATGATCGGTAACATTTTGCTGCAGTTCTCGCAAATGTGTGTTTGAATAGCGGTATGCGACGATCCAGTGTAATTTTACAGTTGAGTAGTCATTAGCGACGTTCCAGTGTGATTTTACCTGGCTAAGGTTTCTGACCTAGGTAGGGATCTTTAACGTGTGCCTGACAACGTACAGCCATGAAGTAAAGCCAGCCAAGAAGTAAATCATTGGTAAAATGTTGCTGCATTGCGACGGTCCAGTGTAATTTTACAGTTGATTAGCGAGAAGCGACGTTCCAGTATATTTTGCCTGGATGCCTGACATAGGTAGGGATCTTTAACGTGTACCTGACAACGTACAGGCATGTGTCTCAAGGACTGCAAGGAGTAATTTATCGATAATATTTTACTACATTTGCCGTTATTATTTTGACTAAAGCTTCCTTATCTAACAGTCTGAGATGAACCACTGGCTCATTTCCGCAAGCCGACCAGGTTGCTTATTTATTGTTTCTGATCACTGTAGTGACTGCCACTACAGGATATTCTTTACCCTTTGCATCGCTATGGCAATATGTGAGAAGCACAGTTTCACCAGTACCCCAGCCCAGGATCGAATAAACGAGACGATGCGCCGGGAATCGGACCAGGGACCGCCCACAAAGACGGATCGTCTCGATTGGGAAAGACGGGTCGTACGTCTTATGCTTTTGCACACAAGAAATAAGATTGGCATGACATTCCACAAGCCCTATTCTACCGATTCCTCGATCAGCACCGTTGGAACAGCCAGCTCCCCCTAGTGGCCCCAGTTGGAAGCTCAGACTCGGTTTTTAATGTTCCAAAATATGCACGTGCCATTACGGCGACGTCAAGGAAACATCTCTCGTGATATCCGGGTTAGTTGTGACGTCGAGCACCATCTGGCTTTCGTTGGTAGACTCCGGCTCCGGTCGATAACATTTATTTTCGATTTTACGAACCACGAAAACAAACCGTATCTCCTTTCAACTATCGAGGCTGCATCCCCCCCAAAATACTGTACCGAAAAATACTTCCTTACGAAAAAGAGAGGTAATTGTACGCAATTTTGGTGTCGAACGACTGAAAACAAAACGAAGAATAAGTGCGAAAAGTAAAATAATGGCAGTCACGCCTACCACCACCACCATGTAAAGATGCCTTATTTTAAACGGGAGTTGAAATCGCAAATCGGCTTAGTTCCTGTAAAGGAAAGCCCGGAAAGGTGATTTACGGTGACGATCCCCAGTCGAACCGTATTCATTGATCCCTCTACAATTTGACTGGGAAGGTAATTCCTCCATTTCGTCTTGCTGCTGGTACAGGGGGGAGACAAGAGGCAACCGCTGTCTGGCTGAGGTAATTAAGGGGTGTGATGCGTTAAACGTTTAAAGAAAGAAAAGGTAAAAAAACGAATGATCGAAGAAAATGTGGTAGCAATAAATCAGTATCAATAGTTGCAATTATTAGTTTCGAAGTTTGCCGTCAAACTTCGAAACTAATAGTTGCAATTATTAGTTTCGAAGTTTGACGGCAAATTTTTCTTGATATTTTCTAGACAAAAATTTTGCCCCTCTAATGTAACGTACATGTACATTTTCGTGTATATTTAAATTGAGAGTTTAAAATATCCGTGCCCTCTGGATATTCTCGACTGTAACCAAAAAAAAAGCGATTAACGAAAAGATATATGTGCGAGTACATGACTATTGCTTGGTTTAAACAAATTATAACAAATCTACGCGCTATGACAAATTACTCGTATCTTTACAGGAATTGAACTTAGAAAATTGGTTTATTATTTACGAGCTGTGAATCAGAAAAAAAATATATCAATAGTTTTGTTTATGAACATACAGTAGTTAAGTATCAGCATTGCATTTTTTAAAACTAAAATTAAACTAATGTTTAATTTAAAACAAAATCGAAAGTTCTGAGTTGAGACCCTGTTCCACACTAGTTACCATAATATTTCTCCCGCTATTTTAAAATAAGTTAAAACCTACAAACTAAAATATTCTGACGGATGAAGTTTGTATCAGACATCCGTTAATAAGTACCGTTCAGTCGTGGTTTTATTTTGTGTATTTGTTGGTGTCTTTCAGTTAATTCACGGAAATTTAAATAAAAAAATTAAAACTACGATAAAACCCGCTGGACAAGACTGGGGGGTCGAGGGTCAAGGGTCAAGTTGGCGAGACTCATTAGCAGCCGAAATCAGAAAAAAACAACTGAACAGACACTTGCAAAATAACATCATGTCACACGTCGTAACGTCATATAAACGAAATAAACCCTTACCCTTGCATCACTGCTCGATCTAGCGAATAATTATAATTTAGAAAAACTTTAGTTATTTTACCAGCAAAAGTTTTTTCTAAATTCGAATTATTTTTCCAAATGACCGAGCCGTGATGTCAAAGAACGACATGATGTTGTATTTTTGCAAGGGCCTGTTCTATTTTCTGCTTTGTTCTGCGAGTCTTACCAACTCAAGTCGTTCGTCACCTCACCCACCAGTCTTGACCTTGGTTATATCGTTGTTTTATAATTTTGCAATCAAGACGTCATTTTGTAACTGTATATTGATCTGCTTCATGAATAATGCTAAATGACATGCTTGTGATCATTCGTGGTAGATTTGCGTACAACTCGCAAATTGAAATAAAAAACTAACCGTTTTTAAAAACTTTCGATTAAGATGACTTGAGCGTTGATAGTTTGTCTGTTTGTCTGTTTGGACATCACTGCGGCCCTTTTAAACCAACTTGCACACGTCCTAGAGACTTGACATTTCGGAATCTAGTAGATCTCGCGGAATATTTGAATCTATCAAAATGTCATGTTGTTCTTCGAATCCTGGAAAGAGTTATTAATTATTTTAGTTGATAGTGCCTAGTGCACTAAAGGATTACTGCACGTCTCTTGTCTCTTGTATATTGTAATGTCTCTATGGCGATGTGCGAGGGGCAGGGAAGGAAAGGGGAATGGCAGCTGGAATAGCCAGGCTGCAGGATCCACCCCTTCGCTCTGGACTCCCTAATGGAAGCTCAGGGGTAACGCCAGTACCTCAGGCTAACGAATAAACGAAAGCCTGCGCCGGGAATCGAACCCGGGACTGTCGGCTTTGTAGGATGTTGCCATACCCACTGAGCCATCGGTACGTACATCGTTCCGGTTCGGCGATTTTCATTATGTGTACTTCGTCTTCTTGTGTTTTTAGAAACGTTTTCATAAACGTTCAATTTTTCCAGATATAAGCATTACATTACCGTTAAGATTGATTTGTAATTTTCTACAACTCGCGAGTTTTAATTTAGTTGGAGATTTGATTCCTAGTTCCACACTCTTACCAATGTGACGCAGGAAGAACAAAAAAAAAAGCTTATCAGACAACACCAAGCGCACATTGTCATGCAAATGATTCACTGTCCAAACGCAACACGCAAATATTCGCAATAAACGACGTTGTGAAGCCAAGGGGTTATGAAAGCAGACGCCGTGTGGTATAGATGATGGTGGGAACATGACGATGGGGGGTGGGGGGGAAGAGGAGGAGATAGGCGAGAAAAGATGACGGTGTCGTATCAATCAAAGTCGACTTAATTAGCTTTTGAAAACCGGAATCCTCAGCGAGACCCACGTCCAAGCAATTCGTATATCCACAGAATGTACTCGTATGAAGACAAGAATAAAATTAAAATTGAGACATACTTAATTCATAATTTACAAGTACGTCTGAATTTTAAATTATTTTATTTTTGTCTTCATACGCGTACATACTGTGGATTTTAGCTGAGATGAACAATCTACCTCGCAAAGTTTCCGTCACAGTTTTTCTTTGCTAATTATTTCAATTCGAATATCTTTGGTATGCGGGGGCGTTCTAAAATCTACATTTCCAGCAGTAATCCACCTTCAAAACTTAAGCCTGTATTCACCGAGTTTGTTAGATTATTAAAGGTAGCGCTATGGAGCGTTCAGGTTACCGCAATTATTCTTAAGCAAGGCGCAATGTTATAAAATATTTTGTTGCTAAACGATAATTGCGGTCAGAGGAGCGCTCCATAGCGCAACCTTAATCGTCTGATTGCGTAATATTTTATCGGTGCATACGAGAATTAAATACTTTGCAGCAATGCCGCGCTATGGGTTCGTATAGACGATCATGCTTTTTTCGAAATACAAGCAACGTTTTTTTCGAAATGAAAGCATCGTTTTTTTATTTGTACGGGCCCTTAGCGATTACAGTAACTTGTGTTTCAAATTCAACTAATCAAAATTTAAATGATCATGCTTTTATCGAAATAAAAGCTCGGCCATTTTAAATTTAGAAATCAATAATATTGCAAATGGAAAATTCTGATTAAGACAAATAAAATCAGTAAAATAAAGTCCGATAGTTAAGACATTTTTAATTTATCAGTTGCAGAGGAAACTGACTGATAAAAGTGTGTTAACTAACTATCGAACTGAATTTCTTTATTTTAATCAGTATTTTTATTTAATGTTGTTGTACATGTACATCTGTCTCGTCGTGTATTTTCTTTTTACACCACCATCGTTTAACCACTAATATTGAAAATTAGAAAACACCAACGTCTACAGTATTTGTCTATTTGAAATAAAAAAACATGTGTTGCTGCATGATAGTTGAGGCTCAGATTCTGGGTCAGGTATTGGATTGGTCGTGGGTTGGTGCGGGGGATGTATTGGTGTTAGGAGACAGATCAGATTTGATGGTCACAGATATCTACAACAGAGAGGGTAAAGATGTGGATCCATGATTAAAGGGGATTTTGGTGGTGTCGGTTTGTGGGTGGTGAGGGGGAGAGATGGGGTGTAGATGAATAAGGGTGTGAAAGGGGTTTTCTGTAGTGGGGTGGGAGTAGAGGAATACGGGGATATCGGAGGGATTATCAACAATACATGTGTACACAAAAATCTGTTGCATTTTTGGCGTTTGATTGATGAAGGCGGCCAGTAAGTGAAAGTACGGTTATTATCATGCAAATTAGAATCGATTAATTACCGGGCGCCCATCTAGTACCAGGCCGATATCCGAACTATACTAATGCCGGGCGACGGTGGCGACACTGGCGGTGAATGACTCAATGGCGTCCAACAAATGTTAAGTTTTTTTGCATTACCGCTTTACTTTTTTTTAATTTTTGCATTAGTTGCAACACTGATTTATGCATTAATGTCAACATTGGATTGTATATGAAATTGTATTGACAGCCATTATCTTCAAAGCGTGTACATTTCCATTATTTTCAAACCGTGTTGGTGAATGACTCTATTGCGCCGGACAAATGTTAACTTTAACGCTATTTTTTAGTTAACGTCGACTTAAGATTTTATGAAATGGTTTTGCCAGCGATTATTTTAAAACCGTATAAAAACCGTAAACAGGATCGGAAAATGTTGAAAACCGAACGAATATGTTGTTGAATGTGCCTTGCGGCTGGTTAACCCAGACGAAAATAAAAACCACTGGCAAACCCAAACCAAAATAAAAATCATTAAAACGAAAACCGAAAAACTGTAGAAACATTCTCATGAATATGGAAATATCAATAACAACGCTTTTTACTTTAAAAAAAAATCATGATAGGATACAATTATTAAATAACAGTAAATAAATAAATAATTTTAATTTTCAATATCAATTTTGTGACATTACATGAAAATGAGAATGATTTTATCATGCACCGTGAAAATAACAATGTTAACATCGTTGATTTTTTTTTCAACGATGTATGTACTTTGATGTATGTTTGATGTATGTACTTTGATGTATGATATGTTGTACTTTGGTAAGAGACGAAATGAATTCCCATCCAAGGTTAGCTACAGGCGAGCGGAGTTCCCGTCAAAGAAATAGTCCCGCCTTTCCATGAGTCAGTATCTTGACTTCGATTGGCACTCGGTGTATGAAAATAAGTCGATACAGTCGCGCGATGGCGGATTTGATCATGACGTCACCGCCCACCCCTCCCCCAGCGACACCAGTCATGCATATGTGACAAGAGGACAGGCTTACTGCAAGCAATCGCTATGTAACAAAACGACATGAGCGCTAAAACATAAGGCTACAAATCAAGATTTTAGACTTCAAAACCGCGTCAAACTAAAGCAGTTAGCGCCTCTAAGAAATACATTTTTATAAGAAAATTCTTCTGTCTAAACTGCGGAGAAACGGGTTCAGTACAGCGCCGAAATATATAGACGAACTGATGGTGGCAAACTCTCGAAATAGGACACGATCTTACAATATAGGATTAACTCAAATGAGTAAATAGTCGAAAGTTGAAAGTCGTTTGATTTGTATATATTAGTATATTTTTCTATAGTATTGTCTTATATTTCGAGAGCTTTCCACTCTCAGTTCGTCTTTATTTTTCGGCGCTGTACCGAACCAGTTTCTCAACTTGTTTTGACTTATAAGACGTCCTATTTCGTCGACGTCAAAGTCAGGTTTTCCAATATTCGGTTATGGAAGGTCCTGTTTGCAACCGTTAATGTTTTATATTGTCTACCCGAGATGTCGAAAACTATTTCATTTTGGTCTAAGTTGTGTTTGAAAGAAAATCGCAAAGCTATCTGTATTTGGAATTGTGCGAATTTTATTTTTATGCACCATCCTGTTGCGATTTTCACCGCAAAATAAAAAATAAAATTGAAAAATTCTCAAGGTTTTTTTGGGTGGAAATGAGCATGTTTCCTGTTAAACGTATCCAGTCGGGTTAGCCAAACTTGTGCGTTATAAAAATCAAAACTCTAGCTTGAAGATAATCAGGATAACTCGATTAATTATTAATTGGACACATGGGCTGTTTAGAGAGAGGGCAGCGTGATTGCAAAACTAACAAATCTCTCATTTGCCCATCGCGCAAGTGTTTATGCAGCGCGACGTCTCCCTCTAGCGAGAAATACTGGCAACTTGGATGAACAAATTCATTGAATGTGAACTTTGACGTGTTCGTCGATTGGAAATGTAGACGAGACGTTGTCAACTAGAATATAATATTTATTAAATTTATTCAATGTTATTTTTTCCAATACTAGTTTTTTTTTGTCTTGTTTTGTATCGTGCTCCATAAATCAAAGCAGATTTGAATATTTTAGTAATTAATTTAATTAAGCCTCTGCCGGGAATCGAACCCGGGACCGTCCGCACCGTAGTCGGAAGCAATACCGACTAGTTTATTCAGTGAAAGGACCGTAAACGTTCTTCGTTCCTTTTGAAGTTAAGCTCCACCTTTCATTGTTCGTTGTGTTAGTTAGCATTTTCTGGAAATCTTGAATTTATCGTGCTTTTTTAGTACTATTGGCGGTCTATTTTCAATGAAAAGTTTGTTAAAAAGGTGATATCTTTAGGAGTTTAGGGGGGAAAAAATGGAATGCATTGAAAAAACGGAACTAAGCCGATCCAAACAACCTTCCGAGAAAATAAAAACTGAAGCGTTCCAAAATTCCTCGAAAAAAAAGGAACTTACCATTTTATCATATGCGTTACATTTTAGTAAAGTTACTGCTCAACACTAGTCGTTACACTTTAACGAAATAACGAAACTCATTGCATCAAACTTAAAAAACGCTCCATAACGTAAATGGACCTTATTTGAATTCGAAAATTGTACACAAATCTACCACGAATGACCACAAGCATGGTCCTTAACAGCATACGTGAAGCACATTAACATAAAGCAAAAAAATGTCGTCTGGGATGAAAAATCAAATTAATCATTGTTCACTGATCTTTGAATTATTCCCAAGTAATTAATTGTAATTAATCTGTATATACCAACTGTTTCTTCTTGGTTGTTTTTGTCACTTCGGGAAAGTTGAAACGGTGCATCGGTACTTCCATATACAGATCCTTACGACAGACTCTTAATATCCCCTCTTCACCTTCGTATAGACCCTTCCATTACAACATTTTATCCGCCCCCCACTTCCCCAAGTCCTCCTCCCCCTTCTCACAGCTACCAAATTCCAGGCAGGCAAAAATGACGCCCCATAATACAAATGATAATGGTAATGGAGGCAGCTATTAAAATTCGCATTTGCTCGACTTTTTTTTTCTTGACACGAATTATTTATTTATAAATGGCGCCGTGTAAGAGCGTGACTCTACCGTCATATAGTGGGAAGTTAGTGACGTCATCTCTCTCACTCTCGCACTTATTCTAAATGATTACGATATGAATTTGCTTTTTGGTGGTTGCTAAGCAGTAAACGCATTTCGACGGAGGAACCACAATTGCCTTATTTATCACTTCTTTATTGGGGTGTGCAGCGTGCGATAGCTTCTAACTATCGATATAAGGGTCGCGGGTTCGAACCCGTAAAAAAATCGCCCATCGAAAGAAAATAATAATATTCAACCAAAAATACTAATAAATCAAATTAAAAGTAAAATTAATGTAATATTTTAATCTTTGCGTTTCTATTTTTACTTTTTACTACTGCTATTATATTTCCTGATTCTATGCTAGTGTAACTACAACCCCACAGGGGCCGAGACATAATAATTTGGTCTAGTCTTCTGAACTACATGTATGTTGAAATCTTTAACGTGTATCTGACACATGAGTGACCAGGCCAAGCTTAAGCTAAAATTGCGAAATCATTCAGGCAGAGTTGGGTAAATCACTTTTTAAAGTAACTGAGACGTTCCTCGTTACTTATCAACAAGAGACATTAACATTTACCGTTAATTACAAAAATGAAAGTAACAAAACCGTTACAATGTTACTCAAAAATGATAATAACCGAAGTAACGTCCCGTTTTCGGATTCGTTTCCCCATAGATTTTCCCATATCCACTAGGCCTTTTGATTCCCCGACATCATCTGAAAAGTGTTTATCTTACTTTTGGTGGTGCCTGCGCGGTATGTAGTATGTACGAAAGAGACGAGGAGAGAGACTCGCAGCACATGCAATTAGTTTTTCTTTCTCCAATGCACTCTAACACAATAATCCAATTATTATTCTATATACAGTTAGGAATTTTTCTGGTTTGCGGTATTATTCGTGCACGGATAATGGATCGCGGGATTTTTTTTATTTATTTACTTCTTCTTCGTCACTCCATTCGGGGAGGTTCTGTTGCTTCATGCATCAACTCTCTCGCTATACCTACCACAAAAGAAAATGTAAACGTTAATGACTCGTGGGCACGGTGTAAAAATAGTGCGGCCACCCCCACCCTCGAGACGTAAGGAAGGACACCAAGATTCTAAAAGTGACTTGGCAATATTTCGTACTGTGCACGTGATTTTAGAGTATGATCGAATAGCAGATTTCACGCGCGTTTCCATATGGACGAAAAATCAATTTTGAGGGATTCAGCGTGAAATTAGTTAATTACTTGCGCCGCTTTAAGACTTTAGATGCGGGGATGCGCTTATTGAGTCCACACAAAATATGGAATTGTTTCAGCCATGGCGGACATGGTATTTCATCAGTGAAACGCAATAAAATGTATGCATTTTTTAAAGGTGCAAAAACACGCCGAGATGAATATAGATATAGTCTAAGAGAACAAATAAACTTTAGTTCATTTAAAATGCCTGATAGTACAGAAATTTTAATGAACGGAAGTTTGTTTGTTTTTGGATTTATGCGATTTTTTTTTTCCCGATTAAAATAGTCAATGTGTTTTAAAATCCATTGGTGGCATGAACGTGTCAGACCCCAAACAAAAATGACAGTTGCATGAAACCAAGCGTAAATTGATCGTTTGTGTAAACCAGTCTTTAGATGGATCTCTGAGTCGTTTGTTTCAATATTTAGATTTTTCATTTTGGTCTTTGCTTTGATACCCAGAGCCGCCATCTTTATTTTGTAAGTGGTGGCCATTTTGATTTGGTTACGTCAGTGGCGGCTATTTTAAAATCACGTCAATATATAATCACGTTAGCACCGACCATTTATTAAAAAGGCCGATCTGTTTTTGATTTATAATTGATACTAGGTTTGGAAATTGAATCCGCTAATCAGGAAATATCAAGAAATATCCGATACAGGTATCGAATACCTCGTAACATTTACCTATCAATTATTTCTTTTGAAGTGACTGATACGGCGTGGGGGGGGGGTAGATAGGAAGGAGGATGGAAAGAGACACGTGGATCAAGAAATTAAGAAGAGGGAGGGGGGAAAGAGAAGGGGGTTGGTGGAGCGAAGGCAGTAGGAGAGCGCATGTTCGTTCCATGGTCGACGCCGTCTATTGATTTTGTCTCGGCGCGTTCTAATAGCGAGGCGGAGGTATAGCAACATGATTCGCGTCGCCGTTAATTGGACTAATTGGAACAGCAGCACGAAATCACATTTATTTTCGCTGGAAATTATATCAGCATTTTTAATTGCGAACCCCCGCCTAATGAAATCTAATTCTATGTAGGGCTTTTCCTTCACGTTGCGACGAGAGATGGAGATTGTACACCTCCTCCTACGACCATCTACAGTATAGGGGTTGAATAGAATAATGGAAACATATTTGGTTGTGTACCCTATACAGCTGTTTCCATTATTTTGTCCAACCCCTGTATATACTTGTACTCGCGCACGCTTCACTTCTGCGTGCCTCTCTCACGTGCCATACGTGTGACGAAATGGAACAACTCGTTACGGGTCAAGAAACTAACTTTCAAACGTAGTCACTCGCTAGAGATGGAGTTAATCTAATACTATAAGACTGAAAATGGTGTCTGTCTGTCTGTCTGAAGCCGGCACGTGACCTAAACTGAATTTATAC